>JBAMHW010000021.1:21086310-21098684 GCA_037177495.1 Rhadinocentrus ornatus
ATATATGTATGTATATATATATATACATATATATACACATAGACATACACATATACTATATATGTTCCGGTACAAAGCAAATAAAACCTGTTGTGTTTCTTTTACAGTTCTGCCTCACTTGGTCATGTTTTGCATTGAACCCTGTCTTAATGGGTTCTGATGAAATGTCCCATCAACTTGGAGTATTTTTATATTTTACAATGTATATTCATGTCCACCAAGAGACATTAACACTTTGACACACTTTTCTCCAATCAGTCCTAAAAACCTGGATTAGATCATTGGCCATCTGAAAATCACCACTTGCTGTCTTGACATCCTGCCAACAGGTTTTTCAAGAATGTTTAGAGATGCATGGCATTAGATATCTTACAGACATGGCTCTGCTTTCAGGTGTCTTCTCGCAGACCTTAAAAACAGCTGTCATCAAGCCACTACTGAAAAAGAAAAACTTAGACTTGTAATTCATGAGCAGCTACAGGCCGATATCAAACATCCCCTTTCTTAGTAAGGTTTTATAATAAGCTCTCTTTTAACAGCTACATGTCTGCTTTGATGTATACCAGTCAGGTTTTCAGCCGCACCACAGCAATAAGACTGCTCTAGTTAAGGTCTTTAAAGACATCTGCTTAAGCACAGATAATGGAAGTCCTGGTACTACTGGATGTCAGTGCTGCATTTGACACAGTCGACCATAACATCTTACTGGACTGGCTAAAAAAACTGGACAGAAATTTCTGGCAATGCAAATAATTGGTTTGAGTCCTATTTTAACGACAGAGACTATTTTGTGTTTATAGGTAACAAAAAATTTGAACATTCACATGCTGCCACTCGCTCAAATTATGAAAAACAGCTAAATATGTTACCATATCTGTGCTGATGACAGGGAAACCTATAACCATCTCACGAGGAGACTATAGTCCAATACAAACACTGCACAAATGTATTGATCAAATTAAAAATTGGATGTGCCAGAGCCTCCTTATTTTAAATGAAGCCAAAACTGAAATTATAGTTTTTGGAGCCAAGAAAGAAAGATTTAAGTCAGCACTCAGCTTCAAACAGCAAAGTTAATATAAACTAATAACCAAGCCAGAAATCTGGGAGTTGTCATGGACTCAGCTGTGAAGTTCAGAACGCCTATTATCACTTAAAGAACATATTAAGGATTAAAGGACTGTTGTCTTAGCAGGATTTAAAAACACTTATCTTTAGTAGACTGGACTACTGTAATACTGTCCTCACATGTCTCCCTTAAAGGTAAATCAGACAGCTGGAATTAGTCCAGAACGCTGCTGCTCAAGTCCTCACTAAGACCAAGAAGGTAGGTCATATAACTCCAGTCCTCAGATCTTTACACCGTCTTCATGTATATCAAAGAATTGGCTTCAAAATCCTGCAGATCAGGAACCAAAATCAGGATCTTCTTGTGCGCTATGAACCAACCAGATCCCTCAAGTCATCAAGACCAAATCTATTTTCTTTTCCAGAGTCAGAACTAAACATGGAGAGGCAGATTTCAGCTTTTATGCTTCTCATATGTGGAACAAACTCACTGCAGGTTTGCTGAAACTAGCAGAAGTTTTAAATCAGGGTTAAAAACTTTTCTGTTTGCTGCCGATTATCAAAACAACTGTTAATTCCTTACACTGGAACTTTTATTTCTTGCATTTTATTTATTTTATTTTAGTTTTTTTCTGTTTTTATTTAATTTCTTTTTTGTTTTTAGTGTACTTTTTATTGCTTGCTGCCCCCTGCTGTAATGCTTTTAATGTTTTATGTAAAGCAATTTGTTGTATATTAACCAAACTCTCCTTACCTATATAACTGAGTTTCTTAAAAAAACATACTAACTAGAAATAAATTAAAAACTTTAATTGATCAGAAGAAGATGATAATAAAGCTGCCTTAAATACACTTTATGTGTAAATAAATACATAAATACAGGTGCTTGTCATAATATTAGAATATCATGAAAAAGTTGATTTATTTCAGTAATTCCATTTAAAAAGTGGAACTTGTATAATGTAGACATTCATTCCTCACAGACAGACATATTTCAAATGTTTATTTCTTTAAATTTTGATGATTATAACTGACAACTAATAAAAATCCCAAATTCAATATCCCAGAAAATTAGAATATTACTTAAGACCGATACAAAAAAGGATTTCTAGAAATGTTGGCGTCAACTGAAACTAAGAGCATGTAAAGCATTCAATAGTTAGTTGGGGCTCCTTTTGCCTGTACTACTGCAGCAATGCTGCGTGGCATGGAGTCCATCAGTTTGTGGCACTGCTCAGGTGTTATGAGAGCCCATGTTGCTCTTATAGTGGCGTTCAGCTTTTCTGAATTGTTGGGTCTGGCGTATCACATCTTCCTCTTCACAATACCCCATAGATTTTCTATGGGGTTAAGGTCAGGCAAGTTTGCTGGCCAATTAAGAACAAGGATACCATGGTCCTTAAACCAGGTACTGGATGCTTTGGCACTGTATGCAGGAGCAAAGTCCTGTTGGAAAATTAAATCTGCATCTCCATAAAGTTGGTCGGCAGCAGGAAGAATGAAGTGCTCTAAAACTTCCTTGTAGACAGCTGTGTTGATCGTGGACCTAAGAAAACACAGTGGACCAACACCAGCAGATGACATGGCACCCCAAACCTTCACTGACTGGAAACTTTACACTTCACCTCAAGCAACGTGCCTCTCCTCTCTTCCTCCAGACTCTGGGACCTTGATTTCCAAAGGACATGCAAAATTTACTTTAATCAGAGAACATAACTTTGGACCACTCAGCAGCAGTCCAGTCCTTTTTGTCTTTAGCCCAGGCCAGACGTTTCTGGCGCTGTCTCTTGTTCCAGAGCGCCTTGACACAAGGAATGCGACGGCTGAAACCCACTTCTTGCATACGTCCGTGCGTGGTGGTTTCTGAAGCACTGACTCCAGCCGCAGTACACTCTTTGTGAATCTCCCCCACATTTTTGAATGGGTTTGGTTTCACAATCCTCTCCAGGGTGCGGTTATCCCTGTTGCTTGTACACTTTTTTCTACCACATCTTTTCCTTCCCTTTGTCTCTCTATTAATGTGCTTGGACACAGAGCTCTGTGAACAGCCAGCCTCTTTAGCAATGATCTTTTGTGTCTTGCCCTCCTTGTGCAAGACTTCAATGGTCGCCTTTTGGACAACTGTCAGGTCAGCAGTCTTCCCCCATGATTGTGCAGCCAACATAACTAGACTGAGAGACCGTTTAAAGGCCTTTACGGGTGTTTTGAGTTAATTCTCTGATTAGAGTGGCATCAGGTGTCTTCAATATGGAACCTTTCCACGATATTCAAATTTTCTGAAATATTCAATTTTGGTTTATAATTTGTTGTCATTAATAATAATAATCAATATTAGAAGAAACAAACACTTGTAATTTGTCAATGTGTGAGGAATGAATGTCTACAAGTAAAAAATTTTTAATGTATTAACTGAAATAAATTAACTTTTTCATGAAGTTTTAACTTTGTGATTAGCACCTGTACAATACCCTACATCTCACCTGGTAATAGCTGGGATAGGCTCCAGCTCCCACAACCCTGAATTAGAATAAGTGGTATGAAAAATAAATGGATGGGTAGGATAGAATAAACAGGATCTACAAATTTTAAACTGAGTTATTGAAGTAATAATAATAATAATAATAATAATAATAATAATAATAATAATAATAATAATAATAATAATAATAATAATAATAATAATGAGTCTTCAATTAGAGGAGCTGTTCAAGGCCACTACAGCAGGATGCATCGGGTAGGTAGAGTTGTCCATGATGGATGTTAGCTTAGCTAGCATTCTTCTTATATGAAACCTACTTGATGGAGTCCGGTGAGCAGCCCAGGATACATCCAGCTCTCTTAACCAGTTTAAGTCTCATAATGGTCCCTCCACAGCTCTTGATGGCATAGAAGACTGTAGAGGTTCTTCTTGGCCAGTGGATCAAACTCTGGCCCTTCCTGTATAGGATAATTGTTGTTTGCCCAGTGAAGTTTTTGTTGAGGTTAACACAAGACCATTATCTCAGTGTCTGAGCCTAGATGTTCACCATTAAGTGAGGGGAAAGTTTCCTGTGGAAGTCTGCTACAAGCTCCTTGCTCTTACTGGTATTTAGGAGCAGGTGGCTCTACTCACACCAGTGTTTTTTTATGTCTATGCTCTGGCAGTTATTTATCAAGTGACCTCATTTTTATTTGTGACAGTGTTTTTTTAATGCAAATAAACCATATTTGAATTGCTCTTAAAGGGACTCAGAGAGGTGGTGAGTGCTGAAAAATAAATATAGACATGTCAGTGTGTTTGGAGCACATACTCAGACACAACTCACAAGTAGGAAAGAGGAACAAATACCACAATCAAAAACTGATAAGGCAGGTGTTCACATTATTGGGTAATAGGACTATTCAAAATGCACAAAGTGAGTACTATTGGTATGTATCCTTTAATTTTTATCTATTTATTTATTTATTTTTTTTTTTTTTATTTTTTTTTTTATCAACTAGTATCAACTTTTTCAAGCTGGAGCAGTCTCTGGATCCACATGCCCTACTCAAAAACAAGAGTAGAAAACCAACTGATGTTTTTAGTTGCTTGTGTCCCACTCCTTCTTATAGGACAGTTTTATTTAAACAAGATGAGATTTATCCTTTTAAAGTTAATCCATGTGTCAGCTGCACAAACTGGACATTTAGATAATGTTTCTGTATCAAAAGGAGCGCCTAGAGGGATAGCCTGACCTGTGTTCATATGACACTTTGTGTGCATGAATATACTGGATGCTGGAGATGAGACTAAAATTTACTTTCAGTATTAAAAATGTTATTTTCTAACTATTTTCCTTTCTTTTTCTTTTGCTTCTTTTTTTATGAGCAGAATTGTTCCCCACCACCTTAATAACCCGCTTCGTGTTACATTTGTACCACATTTGTTGTTAATTCTCTACAATATTTAATTTCTTTTGTCATGTAATGCATGCTGTTTTATCACTTATATGAAATTGAGGTAGAAGCTGGAAGAGCTGTGAGTTCCAAGAGGGAAATAATTCTTCCAGATGAAGACGTCTGTGTCTAAATGCAACAGGCCTGTAGTCTTCGGCTTTCCTTGGCATTCAGTAGCGTTGAGCAGCATGCCGTTGGCTCTCATAAAATAAATGAATATGAGGCTGTAAAAGCCTGCAGCTTGCAGTGTTGTTTAACAAACTGAATGCAAATGCAGCATTAGTGGAGACTTAAATAGGAAAATGGTCAAGCAGGCTACATGTGTAATACAGTAGTTGGAACATCGACCAGTGCTAGTTGTCGTCGATATTCATTAAGTGCAAATAAATGGTTACACACACAGCACTGCAGCTCAGCAGTGGGATAAACAGGAAGTGAATTTGGAGCTTTGTTTGATTTTTCTATGTACATTATTTGGATAATACATTTGCTAGTAGTGTAGTTAAATAATTTGAAATTAAAATGACTTTTATAGTAATTTATGTTAGAGAATATGTTATTTGTCTCATTTACATTTATATGGACGGTTTAGTCATTTTGTTGGATTTCTGTAACAAAGAAGAATCAATGTTTCTGCCTCAGGATGAACATTATAAGAATCACATTGCAATTCTTTGCATTCATCCTCATCATCTCCTTCATTTGGAATTCTGCCGTTGGACAACATGAGTCAGCCAATCTGTCTAGAAAACCGGAGCCATGCATTTTATCAGCTGTTTTAAAACCCAGCTCTTCCTAAAAGCCTGTGGAACATTCATGAACCTCTTTCTGCTTTCTGTGTTTCTCAGGGATCATTATTTGGTCTAGAGTGAGTGTTGTGTTTATGCAGGGAACTCCGAGATGGCCTAATCTTTTTGACCCACAAGTGATGTAATGCAAAGGAAGATTTTATTTTTTTTGTACCTTAAATTCCTGCATCTTTGAAAACATCCTGTAGTTGCTTGGATCATTCTGCATCCTCTCATAATTATCTTACGTAACTAACCTCCGGGGACACATTACACTAAGGGGGAGAAGAAACGTCATCCTCCATGACAACATGCTGCCAGTTTTTTTCCAAATGCAACTGGCGACTGACAAAGAGATCATGAAGCCTTATGTATGCCGTCTGATTTCTAAAGGGGCTCCATCTGCAGAGCGGTTGTTGGGGGTGATTAACATGGGCACGCAGTGGAATGACGACTGAATCTTCTCAGTGCCAGCCACGCTCTGCTGGGGGTCATCACTCCACAGAGAAATGAGAGAGGAGGCTACAGTCCTGTCTCTGCTGTGGTGAGCCAGATGGCTGAGTCCCACCTCTGCAGCACTTCCCAATCCAAACCAAAGATCTTTAATTAATAAATACCAATTTTAACTCTTCATTTGTTAATCAATAGCCTTATAGTCTTTCTTTTGCATCTGCCTTCATTAACCATTAATGACTTTCCCTGTTTTACACTGAGCTCCTCTCAGAGCGGAGCAGTATTGTGGTGGACTGCTCGTAGCCGTTTCCTGTTAGTTAGGAACCGATTTGGATCTGGGTTAGGGAGAAGCACAACATCAGACTTACATACACACTCACACACGCAATGATGCTTCCAGCCAGCTGTATACACACACAAACACATAATCTAGTACATTAGCAGCCTCTTTTGGGAGGAAGATAAACAGCGTCATCTTTCCTTCTTTTTTTTTTTAAATGTATTTTCTGCCAAAGGAAGCAGATAACATGCACCCCTTGGAGTCCCTGCCTGGTGGCAGCTAAGAATAGGCATTTTCTATGTTGGACTAGGCTTTTTTTTTTTTTTTTTTTTAACAGAATTGCCAAAAGCAGCACCAATATCCCATTACTGGCATGTATTGATCATATCACATAATTAGTTCTGGGATAGGAAGGGCACAAAGGTAGGGTTACACTGTTGGACTGAGTCCCGTAAAGGGACAGGACTTATTGATCTTCTCCACGGCTCAGTCTCTTGTTAATCATGCAAACAAAGTGGAACAGTGTGTTGAGGGTTATACAGGGCGGAAGAGATTATTTCCTCATTCTCCACCTTTAGCTTAGCATTAGCCACTTGTAATTGTAGTCTTCATGGTTTGGTAAGGTTTACATTATTTTAGTTATCAAATGTGTTTTAAACATGTATAATGTAGAACTGCAAGGATAAAAATCAACATATGCATTGCTATATTGCAAATGTGCAAATTAAGTATTTCTAGTGTTTGAAGAAGTTAATGAAAATCACAACAATCAGTTTTCTGTGCAGCTTTAACAAATTGCTCACTATGTATTCCAGCTCGATTTTATATTCGATTTTGTTATTAGATTTAATTCATTTTCTCCACATAGGAAATTAGCCAGATGAGTAATTACAGGCTTAAAGAAGCAAATCTCATAACGTGATGCAGAAGGAAAAAAAAACCCGCCTTGCCACCTCCTCCAGCTCCAGAGTCAAGGACAGGCAGAGAGAAGTCATGTCAGCAGGGAGTAAACCCAGGTTGAAGGACGGTGCAGTGGACAATGAGACAGAATTTAAAGGCTGTTGAGTGTTAAATGATATTCATTTGTATTCTGGATGTTTCAAACCAGCTTTCTGTGTCTGTAGAAATATCATTTTGATCTCTTTTTTCCTTTAATGCACCTGAAATAAGCTGCCAAATTGCATACTAATGAAACTGTAATTGTCATTGTTACCAAAGCCAGGGAAATATTTAATTTGCTCTGGAATTTATCTCACTACAGTCCTTTATATTGGACAGGGGAGATAAGACAGACAGACCTTTAGAATGTAGAGTTTTTACATATTTGGTTTATTCATGCGCTGAAGGGGTAATCTGATGTTTATCAGTCTTTTTACTTACTGTCCAACTCATTTATTGTCTAAAATCTGCAGTTCTTTCAGTATTTATCTTCACCCTTGTCAGTTTAGACATATGATTCAGTTAGTGAGAAAAAAGAAAGCAGCAGGTTTGTTTTTTTATTCTTCTCAGACAAAATTGACTATCTCTGCGGTTTTCTGTTGCGCCGGCACGCCGTCAGGTCCTTTGATTGATGATATTTCTAGAAACCAATCTCTCATAAGTGGCAGCTGAAAGAAAAGCAGGTGAGTATCCTCAATCCCATCTAAAAGGGTGAAGGAACAACGTACAAGCTGCCACCGGCTTGCTGTTAGCATAATGAAAGCAACCGAGTGTGAAGACAGGAGAGCTCAACATTTAGAATTAACAGTGGAAGCTCATGAGGAAAACAGGGACAATAAAGCAGAAGGTGGAGGCAGAGAGGATCTGTCTAAGAGAACGGCTTTATTGCTTTCTCTTGTGAAATTGTTAGTATGCCTCTCGCACTTTTGCACGTAGCTCATCTGTTTTTAGCTACTTGTCAACAGATAGGATTTACACCTTTTCATGGTGGTCTCACAGTGGACTAACTGGTCCACTAATGTTTTAGACAACCTCTCTGTGCTAACCATCTGCTTGTGGACGCCCAATGTTAGTATGTTTGAAAGATGCACTTTTTAAAAATATTGTGCAGTTATTGCATCTGTTTCTGCTGCACTGCTGGAGTTTGGCAGATTTTCTCAACGAGTTGCCCTTTAATGAATTCGGCACGCATCTTGCATCCTGTCTCTTCTTTTAACTTTCCTAAACCAGTAAAAGTCAGTCCGATGTCTGATCTCTTGCTCTGTCCCCCCCCGCCCCTTCCTCTGATAATGCCATCTTGGATTCCTTTGCTAAATCAACCATGGTGCGCCTTCATACTTTAAAACGGCCAGTGTGTTGATATCCAGTTGCCGGTGTGTGATGTGATTTCGTAAAGCAAAATGGTGCTGCGAAGGGATGCAGTGTCCCAGGAAAACAACCTGTAAAGTGTGGCTGTGTTCGAACGTGCCCACAGCCTATGGTTGCTTAGCCTCAGGAAGCTGCTAGTCAACAACGAATCCAGGATTGTGCATAATGAAACCTTAAAAATCAGTCAGAAACACAGATTTTAGTCAGAAACTTACACAGTGCAACTTTAATTCTGATCTTCTTTAGGAAAGTGAAATAATAAATAATCATAGCTGATGAGAAAGAACCAACTACTTAGCCTCTGAAATAAATGTAATTTTTGTTTTCATGCTAATGTGTCAATGGGTTAAATGCAGAGAAAGAATTTCCCCACTGTTTTTCCTAATAAAGGATTATTATTATTAGAATGCAACAACATTGTGGTGACAACAAATATGGATTAAAACAAACTTGGATGCAGTTCAGCTCAATTCAAGCACCAGTTAATCCAAGTCATTGTGGTCCAGCTATAATCTGATTAAAACAGCTCCAAAAATATGATCCACATTAGACCAGTTAATAATAACTCCCTGTAAATCACACCAGAACTCCCACTGCAGTGTTCTGGTAAGTGAAGAGCACTGAGTGGTCACATCGATACAAGTTTATTCCGCAGAACTGTGGCCGTGCAGGAAAGATTGCGGGTGTTTTGAGAACATAGAAGTTTCACAGAAGCATCCTTGAAATTTTATGCAACAGAGAGCTAAGTCCTTGGAAGGATCCTTGATATTGTAACAGTCCTTGATAATGGGGTGGAAATGTAATTTGTTAAGGATCCCACTTAAGGACTCTATTTGTGCCTCCATGATAGTGTCTCACAGAAGCCTGTTGCTAAGTTTTGTGATAAAAAGTAATCAACGAATTTAGACTCTTGCTGCAACTTTATCACCAGGCTAGAGTGAAATTCCTTGTTGGCTTCTACATTGTGATGAACATAACATATGTTGTCCACAAACACAAGTTTGGGCTGATCAGTGCCCCGTACTGGTGGCTGCATTTAGATGTTAGGTGTGATGGCAGTCAACAAGTGGCACTGCTGGCCGTTCTTTGCAAGCTGATTGGTTGCTTTTGCTTTTGATACACAGTGAATTTAACATTCATTTTTTTTAGTCATGCCTGTGAAATACAGCTGGCATTGGATTTGTCTTTTCTCGTCTATCTGCCCAAGTTTTCCCTTTTCGTGTCTGAAGATATTCCCTGCTTCCCACTTCCTGCACTTGGTGGGTGGCGAGGGAGAGAGAGCGAGTGAGGGAGTTGTGTAATTCCCTCCCTCCCGTCCCCTCCACTTAGCCAGACAACAAGAAACATCTGGACGAAGAACAGAGTCCAACAATGCTTGGCTCAGACTGTGCACTTGGAGCTTAGACACCCCACTGTTATCCCACCAAGCCCTTTGGAAGTGTTGCATTCTTATCATTACTCAGCTGATTTCTGGGAAGAATGTGTGGGTGTTTTCTATTGTCAAGTGCTTGCTGTGATGTTCAAAGTGTGTAATTTTGCTACTCTGAGTTTGATAAAAGGTGTTATTATCCCTTTCGTCACTGACAAACTGAAACTCTTACCGGAGATTATAGATGTGCAAGATGCGTTTTCTCACCAATTATCACATCTCAGGTGTCGTTTTATTTTAGTACTCAGTCTATTTTTACGCATATATTCCATATTTTAATACCTTGTACATCAAACTTATAAATCATTGTTAAAGTGCTGTATGTACTTATGTGTGGTGTCCTCGTACCCGCCTTGACTCTGAGTTAAAGTTTCAGTTTTCTACATCACTGATTCCATGTGAGCATGCAGTGCAGGTGCTGCAGCCAGATTTAGAGTCGTGGGATGAAGAGGGGTAACTTCTGCTTTTGTGAGACTTTCTTATTTGCCTTTTTTTATTCAGCTGTGTCCGTTTCAGTTTCCGCTCTTTCCTGTTCTTGTTTGCTCATTGCGGTTGGGTCACATGCAGACACGGTGGCTGGATGCACAAGATACATTAACCCAAACTCATGTAAACTATCTGTCATGGTTACTGTATTAAAAAGATATGACAGTAAATTGGTGATAATTATAGTAAGTAAAGCAGTTGAAGTTTAATGCTTAACCAATAGATTTCAGATCAAATAACTGTCTCTTAAAATGACTTGACAATTTGACGATTCTTGCCAACATTTTTGATATAACATTTGTAAAAGAATTATTAACTTTGACACCAGTTGGTTCAGTGAAGTCTAAGTTTCATTGTTGGCTTAAGATACCCAGGCGTCTAAAAGTATCAAACTGTTAAATGCTTTTTGATTGTAAGCATTAAAAACCTCTCAAACCAATGGGATATTGTTAAGATTACAAACATTTTATGCATCATAAGTCAAAATATAGCAAACTCGAGAAGATAACCTCCCCTGACTGATCGGTGTTAAGGCTTCCAGATTTCCTTTCTTGCTTTTATACACAAGTAATGAATAGATACAGATTTAAAGTCTTATAATTTACTAGAAATTATTGAATTGCTCCTGTTGTCTTTTCCCAACATCCAGAGTAAAAAATTGGATTTAGATATTTTGCTCCTTTAGCTTGGAATTAACAAATAAGAAGGTGGTTGCATTAAATTAATTCAAGCAAATGTTTAGACACATTAGAATGTAAGTAAGTCTGATTGTAAATGCTTTGATTGAAAATCCCTCGCATTTGTTGGTCGATAGGGACTGTAGTGATTCAGTTTTTTTTGGCGTGTTTTAAACATTTTGATGTCTTAACTTATAATTGTTTATGCTCAAAAATGGCACGCCAGTAATAAAATGACTATATCTCTGCAACCACATGGTCTATTTGCTTATTTTTAGAGTCATAATAAAGGTAACATTTTTGTTAATATGTGTAAATATCATATATATGTTACTAGTGAAGAATAAATGAAGATGGTACGTAGCAGAAAAACAGTTTTAGGCTTGCCTAAATAAATAAAAAGGATAAATATGAATATCTGTGGAATAATGCAGTGGTAGCTCTAAACCTCTAGCAAGTCATAGTACAATATGTGAACATTATCTCGGGCAAAGGCCAACACCTATAAAATGAAGCAGAAAAAGGTCAGGTGAGGTCTCTTTAATGGTCATTTTGTCCCAGTTTGGCACCTTCGGTTCACGTTGCAAAAGGTTAAATCATGTTTGTTTTTATATATACATTAAATAAAAAACATAAAAATACAATGGATTGTCACAACATGTTCATCTTAAAATGCATCAATTGTAATTTTCTTTATTAGTTTTCTGAAGACAGACAGGCTTTAAATATTCCTATATGATGATACAAGTGCTCCTTTTAAGGAATGAGGAAGAAGGATGAGATATTAAAAGAAAAGATAAAAGACTGGACCTTAGACTAAAGATAAATTTTTATTTAAATCTTTATTGTTTTATGATGCTCTTAAGCAGACTGCAAGGTGACAAGGAAATGTTTCTTGAGCCAAAGTACGCAACGTATAACAAACTGTGTAGGCTGATAAAGTTTTGTGATAACTTTATTTTTTTAAACAC
>JBAMHW010000021.1:21119031-21152772 GCA_037177495.1 Rhadinocentrus ornatus
ATCTCAGTCCAGTAGAGCCCCTTTTGGGATTAGTGGCTCTGCAGCCAACAAATCTGAACCAACTGTGTGATGCAATCATGTCAATATGGAGCAAAATCTCTCATAAAGTTTCCAACACCTTGTTAAGACTATTCCACCAAGACTTAGGGAAGTTCTGAATGCAAAAGAGAGAAACAATGAGTAAAAACTGTAAATCTAATTTCAGAAACTGTCGTCCTAGTGGAAACACTATTGTTGCTCTATCGGAATCGGTTTTATTGGCCAAGGAATTCTAAAAAACCTTTTTTTCCCCATTTGTCTCAAGAAGCTCAATAATGCTGTCGATATATATTTAGCAGAGCAAGATCAACTAAGCTTAACAAAATTTGTAAATACCTTCAAAGTTTTCCCAAAGTGCTACATTATCTGTTCAAAAAGCATCATTCTGCTTTAGATTTTTGACTCAGATGAGGAATTAGGCCAACACAGAAACACACACCTAATAAATGCAAATTAAGGGAAGCCTTTTTTAGTTAGAATTTTCCAAGTGAAGTCAGTCCTCAGCTCAGGTCAGCTTTCAGAGCATCAGTTGCATTTTGCCCTACATATCCTCAGATTGAGGTCTGATTAAACATTTACAACTTTAGTTTAGAAAGTTTCAAAGTGCCTATTAGCTCCACTGACTCACAGGAAGCTAGAATCTTTCAAGAAAGTTGGGAGACGAAAAAGTCTGTGGCCAGTCACAGCACAAACATAATCAGTTACACCCCTCCTCCTAGTTTCGTCCTTCCGTCCGTCCTCTTCCTTATCATCCTCTACTCCCTTCTTCATACCACTTATTTTTCCCGCATCTTTCACCAAGCTGTAAATCTCAAGCTTCATCCCCAACAGCCATTGAGAAACATTTACAGGCATACTTGCATCGACAAATCCAATAGAAGTGTAATTGAATAATTTTCTTAAGGGACACGGCAGCATAATGTGTAATTTCACCGTGCCTCCATGCTGTTTTGTAATATGCTCTCACTCTGTTGGCACCGTGCCCCGGAGTTGCATCAAATTATTTGCAGTGAAACAACAACCCAAGCGAGAGAGATGATGAAGGATATGAAAAATCACGTATTCTATTATTCTTCATATTCCCCCTGTTTCAACCCTCCTCCTATTAGTTCTCCAAACAATTAAAACCTCACAAATGTACTTAATTAACTGCAATAATGCACATTTAATATCTATTACTGGGGGTGTAATGAACCCCGTCAGTGTTCCAAAAATGTAACAACACAGAGTTTAAAATAGTGTGCAGAAAAAAAGGGCCATGTTCTATTTTGATGACAGCTGCATGATTTCGTCTGTTGATCGAGGTTCATGGAGTAGTTAATGTTGTGACTGGGGTGAGTGATGGGCTTTGGATGAGCGGAATTAAAGACTGGCTGCTGCAGAGAAACCCTGTTATTAGACTGCCACTCAATACATTTGTGTTATTTGCGACGGAATAAGATTTTAAAAAGTTTTTCCCTTCTAGCTCCACTATGTGCACAATTGTTATGCATATTTTCCAAATCCAAGCTGTATAAACGTGAATGCTCATTTGATTTAAAACTGGTGATGTCTAGTTGCCTTATAAGGGAGAGTGTGGCCTAAGGCATCAACACCCTATGTCAAGGTGTGCATAATTATTAGGCAGCTTTTTCAGGAAGAGTGGCACATTTAACTGACTGAAAAGTAAAAAATTGAGTGTGTGAATAAATCTAATCTAAATAAGTCTCTTATAGGTCTTTCAAGGATGTTCAAGAAAAGACATAAAGTAACTGTCAAAGATTTGATCAGAGCCTCCAAATTTAGGGTCATGGTCCTCAGCCAAAATAGGGCAGAGTTTCTTCTCTGGGTTAAGATTAAGATCTTGTTTCAAGTGGATGTCTAAGTATCTCAGGGTCTTGTTCATGAGTGTGGGAAGAATGGAACAGGATATCTTCAGGCAAATCAGTGCAGTGGCCGTAGTGATATGGCCTCTGCATCGGTCTGTTGTTTTGAAGGAGCTGAGCCAAAAGGTGAAGCTCTTGATAGGGCTGCTCGATTATGGGAAAAATGATAATCACGATTATTTTGATTGAAATTGAGATCTCGATTATCTAACACGATTAGAGAAAAAATAAGAGCCTTTAAAAAAAGAAAAGAGAGAAAATTTTAAGCGTTGTCTGTGGTAATACAGACTAGCTTCTTTCCACCAGGTCCCAGTAGCTATTGTTTGTCTCAAACCAGCAGCAGCTATGTTCTGGCCGGTGTGATGTGTAATAAATGGAGACATTTCTTTTTCACGCTAAAATCCGCATCATATACGACTCTATGGTGCGGCTTGACTACAGGTCTGTATGGGTGTTAACCAACTGAGCGCTGTTTTTTGGCGAGAAAACAAGTAATGTTTGTTTATAACGTTTGTTATCTCTCTGTCTTTGGGAGCTGGTGGATTATTTAGTCACGACTCACAAAAATTGTACATTTTTCTATTTCCTTGTGTCGCGTCGTAAGCCCCCGTGTGCACGTCTACATGAACGAGCGCAACATGCACGAATGTCGCCTGTCGCTTGGCTGGAGGAGGGCAGCGATTTCCGCCTCATCGCGCAAGTTCCATAGAAAATGAATAAAGAAGGAGCGACGCTGCCTTCTGTGTGTTCAGCCCATAACTTGAGGTGTTTGCATTTGGAGTTGAATTAAACCAAAGTTGCTGGGACAGTGGGAGGAGTATCCCCCAGGATGAGCTAGAAGAGGTGGCCGAGTAAAGTGATGTCTGAACTTCTCTACGTAAGCGGCTGGCCCCAGGATCTGACCTGACCGATGTAGGGATAAATTTAAGAAAAGTCAATTGTGAAGCGACCAGGTAACCTTTTTTCTCCAGCGTTGTCATATTCCAGAACTGCAACCCATCAGAGTTCTCAGAAGTACAGGGTGTTCAGTCCTTTAAGACAAGGTCACTGTAAGGAAGACTGAAGCCCGATCACCAATGACCAAGACATAGAGGTTGAAATTCCAAGGCTGGGCAAAGAAATATCTGATACTAGATTTTTAAAGGTTTAATGCACCGATGAGATGAGTTTGACTCTTAACGGACCATATCGGCACCACATCGGACAGGGGTCAACAAGGTCGAGGCTCGGTACCTCTATGGGCAGATAAAATCAAAGATGAGCTAGCTTAATCCAGAAAAGTTGTCTTCTAAATCCACTACTTTAGAGAACACAATATTCAAGCAATGGTACAGGAAGAAGTCTACATTTTGATTCTTTTTTAGGACAATGCTTCATCACATGCGTTGAAGTACTCAAGTATTTTAGTACAGTAGCTACCCAGTAAAATACCCAGTGAATATCAGCTGGGAAAATTGCTGATAACATTTCATTTAGTTGTATGATTATCACAGTATATCAGTATCAGAGAGCCACTGCTTCGATTCAGATTTGATCCTGCTTCCGTTCTCTCCTGGCAAATACATTAAAACTGCCTAAATTACTTTGAGAGTTTGTGTTTGTATGATTTGTAAAGAAAAAGGACCCACTTATTTCATAGAGGGTTCATTGTTTGCCCCCTGCTGCGTGATGGATGGATGGACAGTAGTTTGTCTCTAATTATCATTAGCCTCCTGGGGAGGAAACAACCTGTTGTGATGGGACGCTTATTTCTTGCAGTGCCTTAATCAGCAATTGGCTGTCCTCCTGCTGTTATGGAAAACCAGTGTGGAAATGCTTGTCTGCCTTTTATGGAAGTCCAAAAATGAGTTTGGCAATGTTACTATTAAATTAAAACTGTGTGCCGCCTGTAATTCAGCTGAATTAAATAAGTCTACTGCTGGGATGTGCTTAGTGTCTATAAATAAGATTGTATCCTGTAAAAAAAATTGTGTAAAATATTTTAATTATCAACATTCATTTGAAAATACTGTGTTCTGAAATTTGAAAAGATAAAGATAAAAAATGCATGAGGAGCATCATGCCTCTCTTGATAGCTCAGTCCTCTCAAGTTTAGATCCCAGCTGTATAGTTTTCACTAAATTGTGTTTTTCTGTTTGCAAAGCCAAACAAACAAAAGAAGATTGAATTTAATGCTTTAAATTAGATGCTTACAGCGATTCCTGCTGGGTTCTGTTGGCACCTCCACACAGAACAATCATTCACTCTGAGACTGAGAAACTTCCACGTTCAACCAGCCCATCTGTCGTACTTTGATTAGCCTGAACATCTCCGCTTTCACTGTCAGCGTTAATGTATTCAGTTCCACTGTGCCACTGGAGTACATTTGTCAATATCTGTGGTGTTCATGTTGAAAACGCTAATAAATCTTGTCTGTACCGTGCTTATATGCTGGAAAGGGTGTACATTGCTGAAGAACATTTCGACATTTCTGTCTGAAAGTGTTTCAGCTTGAGTCTATTTTGGCATTTTACCATTACATTATAAGGTATGACTGAGCCACACACAACAGATGCTAACTGATGCTAACTGATGGTAATTGGTGACACAAGTACATTGCAGATAGTGAATCTTCACTGTGAGATCTGATGTACAGATCTCTGTATATGTATTTATTCAGTGAAAATGGTTGTTTGCCAAGAAAAGCAATTGTCACCTTAAATCTGTTGTTAGCATATAGCTACTAGGTTTGCTAGCTTTGTGCACTGGTTTCTTTTGGAGTAGAAGGTTCCAACTTTTCTCTTTTGTTTTCAAGATTTCGTCTTCACAACCACATATTTAGAAACGTAAAGGGTTCCAACCATTCATTACCTTTATCAGTCTTTATTTTTTTCTTTTTTTTTTATCCAAATGAAGTGTTAAAAGCTGTTGGTGCCACTATGAGGGTCTGAAACATATCCTGCCTATAATATGCAGTTACTTTTTGGTGTGTACGGTGTGCCAAGCTGTCCAATTGGCAGGCTTTTTATAAATGTGTTGTTGGCGATGTCACTGAGGAAAGGTTGAAACGGTATAGGGGAGCAAATTAGGTTTTTGTGGACATACTCTCTGTGGTTTAGTGTTGACTTAACATGTTGTGTTGTCTGTAACTTGAAACACATCACTAGAAGTAAAAATCATATTTTTGATCACAATACAATGTTTTATCGATTAAATGGATAACAACGTGATATTTGCTGATATCACAAATTTTGCCTGAACATTTGGTAGTTTTAACTCATTACTGGGGGTGTAAATCCCAAATTTGATCATGATACAATTTATAAATATATCAATATATTGATGTTGTTGTTTGCAAATATCAAAACTCTGTCATGATAAGATTTTTTTGTTTTAGAAACCAGTTGTTGATATGACACTTTATTACATGCTGAATTATCAAAATCACTGTCATGTATATCCAACCTCAAAAACAACTAAAATATCAAACTACAACTGTAATTTCTTAGCGCAATCAGGCATTTGAATGAAAAAACAATCTTTGGATCGATGCTTTGGGGTTGTCGGCCATTGATTTGATTTATCAATAAAGGTAAATGAAGATCGATGCATTGCGACACCCCAATAAACCACATTCTTAACCATGTTATGACCTCTTTAAGTTACATTAAAATGAAGTGCATCTTAGTACTTCAATGGCAGCATGTCACATCATAGATTTCTTGCGCAGTTATGTGTTCACCTGCCCAGAAGCAGGACTTAAGCATGACCTTGAGATAAATAAATGCATAATGTAATAGCTCACATCCTTTTTTTTAAAGTATCACTCTTATGAATTTTCGCCTTGATTCTGTCATGTTGGAATTTGACTGGTGATCTCTTCAAAACAGTTAAAAACTCACTATATTTTTCTACGCAACATGTGGGCAAGGCCTGATAGAGAAACGGGCTTGGTTGGTTGCGCATTTTTGTAGATAATTTTTTTAAAATAGCTTTCTTATCACATGGTGGTGCGTGGAGTCTTTTTATATTGGCACGTGAACGTCTGGCCTGAGGCTGATCTGTGTTGCTTTACAAAGGGTATCAGAGAGCATAAGAAGATTTTTTCTTTTTTTGGGGGATGCAGTGTTCACCTGCTGGTCTTTTGAGGCTGTTTGTAATTCTTCTTTCGCATTTCTATCTGTCTTTTCTCATGGGTGGGGTGGATTCCTGGCAGCACTCTGGTATTTTGGATTACGTGGCGAATCTCTTTTGGGCTGCAGCTTCGCTTTTCGTGTGTTTTCTTTTTTTAGACTCACTCAGCACATACCTGAACGTCTTTCTTTCAGCATCCTAAATTATTTAAATGCCATCGTATGACCTTCCTCTTTAAAATTGTACAGGTGATCATTTTGCAGTATTCTACCTCTGGTTTTGCCCCATTTACTTTAACACTTGGAGCTATAAACCAAGTAACATGTTCAGCACCCCAGCCCAGCTCACCTGCGTGTACATGTGCTATATCGACCGTCCTATTGAGTCATTAAAGAGTAGAATCGCCTTGAGGGCTTTGTCTGAGCTGTGTGTGTGTCGTGCAGAGAGGATAAAAGTTTGTGTAAGTGTAGTGCTTAACTATGTTGAGATTGTATCTGGGGTTTATTTGACTGTATATTTTTTCTCTTAGTCAGCACGATTACTTCTTCGATAAGGCCAAATGGACCGTTTGTCTTAAGTTATCTCAGCCACATCAGGCTGAACACACATACTATGACTTGCATGCTCTGATCTGTTTCACACACAACAAAAAGAACACAGACTCATGCAAGTAGACACACGCACATTTAAAGTAATCACTTGAGATGGTGTAGATGTTTTGGCTGCCAGCCCATAGAAATAACCAGCTAGTGAACTTTAATTTTAGTTTGATGGGTTTGATTTAAAGACAGATACTGTACGCATGAAGCAGCTGCCTATTTTTATGTTACATATACAGCGAGTTTGTTTCCTTTACAAAATAATGTGCATTGATGTATCAGCAGAAGTATTGACCCCTAGCAAGCCTGAAACTATTTAATTTTTGCTCTGTCTCATCTTCATTTATTCTTCACCAGTAACACTTATGCTTATATTTACACATTTTAACAAATCTCACAAGTGTCCCTTTTCTATGACTCCAAAAGTATTTACATAGACCTTCGTGTTGAAGAAATATTCATTTCACTATGATAAATGCTTTTTTTTTAAAATCAGCTGGTTTCAGAATGGTACCAGAAGATCATAGACTGGGAGCAGGATTTCTGTGACGTAGAAGCCCGGCTAAAATATTAAGATTGCCAATTTTAATTGACAAAAGCTAAAGGAAAACAGTTGCCACATCTACTTGGTCAAACTACTAGATCTTCCTTCTCTTTATGTGGTGGTGTATTAGCAAAGAAGGTAAATAAGGCCTATTTAAAAATATTGTAACATTATTTGTTGGGTGCTAAAAGGGTCATATATGTTCCCAAGTGTCGATGGTGACAAACTAGCCCAAAGTATTTTCCCAATGAATGATTGTGAGTTGTTACTGGAGGCAAATTGATACATAGTTGCATCCATGAAGATCTTTAAAATAAATAAATAAACAAATAAAAATAATAACCTGAACTAAACAAACCAAAAACAAACAGAAAGCAAACAGATGGAATTCTGACCAATGTTTTCAACCCAGAACTTTGGCATTAAACCTTACTAAGGTCCCTTTAATGGCGACTAATTTGGCATCCGTCTTGCATCCTGTCTCTTCAGCCACGATGCATCTTCAGAGCAGCAGTGCATTGATATCCAGTTGCTAGCATGTGACACGATCCGTAAAGCAGAACTTAACTGAACACAAAGATGTAACGTGCAGTTTCTTAGCTTCTCAGCCCTGAAACGCTGCTCCACAGCTCCAGGAATGTGTGCAATAAATGCCACTGTGATATCAAAAGAAGTTAAAAACTCAGTCCGGAAGTTACATAGTGCGACTTTAAAGCCAAACAAACAAAACAATACTCTGATGATAAAATGTTTAAAAATGTTCATTAAAAACAGCAGCAGATTTTTAATTAATTTTGCAACAGATCTGAACATAGAGCACATAACCATCATAAAAACAGGAGGGAGGTTCATATTAGTTGCATATTTTCTTGTATACAAAAAAAAAGGGCAAAATGTTTTTTGTCCTCGTTGGTTGACCTAACCTTCCATCAATCCTCCTGTCTTGGATAACTTACGGTGTTCCCGTTCAATAACATCAAAGCTGGATGGAAAATCCCTCAATTGTTGTCAGGAAGTGGAAGCAGTGTTTGTTATTTTCTGTGCTGGCTGAACAGAAAAGAGATATGCGGTATCTGTAAAGACGTCAGAAGGCTCTTTTTTTTCTTCTGTTTTGTCGTCAGAAAAAAAGAAAAAAAAAAGAGAAACAGTTTATATTCCACTCATGTCATCTTCTGCGTGCATACTCAAAACTTATTTCCCCCATCTGGATAAATCAATTTTAGTCTAAATCTGACCTCAAACCTTGTGAAGTAAACAAAGTTTTTACAGCTTAGGAGCAAGTTGCACCGATTGGAAAGCTAAATTTCCTTTTTTCATTGTTTTGTTTTAAGAATTTGCAAACAAAACTGAATCTGCCGTATTTACTTTATTTCTTAGAGTTGTACTGATTAGTTTACGTCTTTTGTGCTGCGCATCAGGATGATTAAAAAATGACAGTTGACTTGTGACAGTGGCATCTAGATATTTGCCCTACAGTGTTGGAGCTATTGTGTTTTCGCCCTCGTTGATTAAATATTCTATTACTATGCCAGCCCTGCGGCATGTAATAGACTGGACCAGATCCATGTTCAAATAGAATTAGACTCTCTACACTCTGACTGTCGCAACACTATCTAAATAATTACCTTTGCCTTCATCTGCTTGCCACAGCTCCGCTCTTGGTGGTTGGCGTGGCACCGTACGTGCACACTGGGCTGACAGAAATGATTGTTCCATCATAAAACGGCCTCCATCTGTTAGAGGTTCAATAACAGTGCTGCTGAGATTTGTTTTCCTCTTCTTTTTTCTCTTTTAATCAGTTGGTAAGGATTTTGCTGCCTTATTCTGCAGAATTTAGGAGAAAAATTTTGAATATTGTTCAGATTTAGTTGTGGGAGTGTGTGAGGAGAGGATGGTGCTCATTGTAATGACTTTGCTTGAGTCCGGTGGGGTTAGAAGTCAGAGTAATCTCTAGTCATCCCAAATAATAAATAAAAAAAATAAAGCACAACCTAATAACCTAAATACTCTTATCTTGATTTTGCTTCTTTTTTAGTCTCATGATTCGTAATTATGACTCATTGCATATGGAGCTCAAAGTTTTGGTCACTTATGTGTCTGTCCTTGTTAATGTTAACTTTTAATTTGGTTACAATATTTTATTTCATTTTGAATGGTAATTTAATTGCTGGAAATTGAATATTTTATCTAAAATCATCTTGAAATGCAATGGTCTCTTTTAACCAGCATCTTGTTGTAATTCACTAGTATCACCACAAGGTGGTGCCAATTTGCCAATGTGTTTGCTAACGGCCAGGTAGAACAACAAAAGGAAACTTTTGCTTTTGCTAGGTTCTGGTACAAAGTGTGCAGAGCTGTGCGATTTGATGCTAATGAAGTGTAGATATAAGAAACACAGAGTCAAACAACCCCTTCAAGAAAATAAATGACAACGAGGTCCAGAGCAACTTTGGCCAGGTAAAGCTAGCTTATCATAGGTCTACCACGACTGCGCAGATATTTGAGAGTGACGTATTTAACGGAAGGTCCATCCACAAATCAGCAGTCAATGGCTAGCTTTGTCAACAGCTTGACTAGGTTTGGTGATACAAGTGAATAACATATAGATGACTTCATTGGGGCAGCAGAGTCTCAGGGTAGTGCGGGTCGTCCAACAATCTGAAAGTTGGTGGTTTGAACCTTCTTTTTTTCCAGTCAATCTGTATTGTGTCCTCTGGCAACACACCCAGTGTCGACATTGCTGGTGTTTGAAGTTGTATTAATGTTACTGCAAATTGGGTGCCATGTTTCTACCAGTTTGCCCCAGGGAAGCCGTGACTATACATGTAACTTACCACCACCAAGTATGGATGGGGAGTGATTGAAAAATAGATTCACTGTACAGTATTTTGGGTGCACTAAATAGCGCTATGTAAATCAAATCCAATATTATTATCATCATTAATATCTCAACTGGCTAATTTCTGCTCATATGCATGCAGATGGAGCTTTCTGTTCATCCTGCATTTCTTTTGTGTGTATTTTAGTACATTTTCAGAGAGCTTGCTAATGTGTACTGGAAACAAAGCAATACTGGAGTCGTGTTTCGCAGTATAGCTCACTTGCAACCAGTGAATTTAACGACTGCACAGACCACCACCGTCTACTTCGCTGCTTCTTTTTATGCCTCTTTCTGAGAATGTGCATCATCGAGAACGTCCGAATTTGCCAATGAATCTGACATCTAAACTCAGAAGTGGACTGCACTGCCCTCTAGTGGATGTATAGCCATGCCAACATAAATCATATATGGGAGTATGTGGGCAGTGACGTTTGACATGGAAGTACCTATGCATGTGCACAAAGGGAGCATCAATAACTCCTGAGACGATAGCTTAACACATGCTTCCTATCAGATTTGTTGTAAGTGGGGGTTTTCAAGTTAAATAGTATGTAATAAGCCTGAGTTTACAGTTCCATCAAGAAAAACTATCAGCACAAGACTGTCAGTCATTATCTGTACCGCTTATTCCATGACAGGTCGCGTGGTAAGCTGGAGCCCATCCCAGCATTGTTTTAGGTGAGAGGCAGGGTACACCCTGGACAGGTCACCAGTCCATCGCAGGGCCCAGCACAAGACTGAAGTATGATAATATTGTAGGAGAGCTGCGCACTCTTTTAGCGAGTGTTGAAAAGTTGTCTTTTACTACAGATTCACGGACAGTCTACAGGGTCTACTACTGACTGAATGCAAAAGGAATGCAAAAGTACGTGACATAGTGTAAGCCAACACCTGCCAACCTGCCAGGTGAAGTATGGTTAAATGATTTCCAACAGCATTACTGCTTGAAATGACCATCCCTGGCTTTCTCTACATTCTTACACTCATATTTTGGATGAAACTAAATCATAAAACTCCTAAAATACCATCTAAACATTAAGATTATGCTGTTACTGTAAAGTCAGCTGTATTGAGTATAGATAACGATTCAATTTGGAGCTGCAGCAGCCATGTGGTTTCATTTACTGCCTGTTGGCCACCTGCCTCATTTAGCAGGTTTCACCCTCCTTACTGATGACGACTGGTCCAGGCATTGCACGTGGTGACATCACGTCTAAGGTTTGTTAGATTATTTGGACAGGGAGAGTTCACTCGCCTCCGTTGGTCCTCCACAAGACAGACAGACTGATTTCTCATCTTCTCCTCCACCCCTGCCCTCGGGTGCACTTTCTCGCATCCGTCTCCTCAGCTTACCTCGTGACTCAGACTCATCCTTTAACGGTGGCAGACAGTAAAAGCTGACATACTAGGGTTGTTTTTTTAAAAGGGATACATGTGGAAATTCCCTTATGGGCGTTAGTGTGGATACATTAAGGAAACGCATGTTAGACCAACAGCTCAAGGCTGTTATTGCAGATCACATGATTAATGGTTGTCCTTGAGGATAGCCTGTTTGTGATACGTTTTACCAAACTCGCTGTGCATCTGCATCTGTCCATTGCCTTGCATGTTAATTAATTACAGATGGTGTGACAGTTACTGGCTTTATCAGAGCTGTGGCACTGTAAAATCTTTATGGCAGAGCTTGTTCTGATGTACTCATCCTAGGTCTGTTTATCCTTTTTTTTTTTTTTCTCCTTTTAATGTGTTTGACCTCTTGCTCCGTAAATCCCCTCAACATGCTCTGATGATAAGTGCCTAGAAGGGAAGCAAGGATGGACAGATCGATCAAGGTTTGTTCGGACTGCAGAAGGATACTTCACCGCAGCTCGCTGGTAGATGTTAGACATCTAATAGCTCTGAACTCTACTGACTAATCATCCTTAAAAATGATAAGGCTTTAATCTGCTTTGAAATAACTGCTATCCATGTTTTCTTAGGTCACCACGCTCTTCCACTTTCATGCGAAGCTCTTCACTCTCCACATTATTCAGCAGCTTATTGGAAGTGCTCCTCCCCTCAGCACACTCTCCTTCTCCTTTTTTTTTCTTTTTTTTGCCATCTGCTTTGAAATTAATGCACATGTTGGAAAGTAGGCTAAATCCAGAGTGACAGCTTTTCTCTCCCTCCTATTTTAAAGAGGTGCTGCAGGCGATGTCCGACTGCATGGGAGATGGGAGAAGGAGAGAGCGGGTTTATCAAGCCTGCTTCCGCCTCATAGACTCTCAGGGCTTCGTCTCCTGATTCACTCCTGAAACCACTGCTCAGAGCATCTCTTAGCAGGCGTTTATTAGCTGTTTTGCTTCTGCGCTGGTACATAAAGTTGTCAGGCATTTCTCACTTATGGCCTAGTTATTAGATGAGACTAAACTGTCCCTTTTACCTTTAGCCTTCAGTCAGTTCACACATTTTTTCACGGTTTGTTACCGATCAACATCAAGGAGCTGATTTGAAACTTTCAGCCACGTTTAGTGCCACAGGATGTCAAATGTGGATTAAATGATTGAATGACTTAAGATCTCTTTTTATGAGCTTTTCTGTCCGTAGCTCTGAGCTAACCAGCCGGCTGAATGTTCCTCTTTGATGTGAGCCTGCAGGTTTTTCCCTTTGACGATGATGGAAAGTGATGGCAACAAATTTCACCAACTTGTTTGACTTTACATTTTAGTAACTTTAAAATCACTCATTTGAAAGAACAATAATAATAATAATAATAATTATTATAATAATAATAGTTAGAATTATAATAATAACAAACCATCACCAGTCATATGTTGAAAAATTTTAAACTTACAAATACAATATCCAAAGCAAAACTTTTGCACAAATATAAACAACCTGAAATTAAATATATTTTGTTTATTTAGCCAATTATTGACCTGGAAGCTCCCACTGAGATCACAGATGTTATTTTTCCAAGGAAGTACTGGCTATATATATGAGCATATTTATTCTTCAATGCAGTCAATCTTCTTAGACAAACCTTTTTTTGTAATTTCTTTGAAGAAATGGTTGTACAGGCTTGATGAAGGACTTTCTGAAACTGTTCTATGTATGTTGGCTGCCTTTTGTTCTGCTCTCTGTCAAGATGCTCTCAGGCTGTTTTAATAAAGTTGTGGTCCAGGCTGTGGGAAGGATTCATGACTCCATGCTAACACTGATTTTCAGTCCAGTTCATTTAGCAAACCTAAGCCTTTTCTCCCTGTTGGCCTTCCTTAAGAATGGCTTTTCGACAGGCACCCTTCCATGGAGACCATTTCTCAGGCGGCTTTATGGACTGATAAATGGATCAGCTGAGGAATTGAAGAAAATAAGCAAGCGATATGTCTGCTAGTACTAGAGCCTCAAGTTACATTAAATTTCTGTTATCAGGAGAACAACACTAGTTCATCTCTTTAGTGTACCTTTTTTTCTTTGAATGATTTATAAGTCAGTGTTAAGTGGCTTAATTCTTCTTAGAGACATTTAGAAAGCCTGCAAAGATATTGCTTAAGATCACTTTGGAAAGATTATAAGAAAATGACCTCCTTGGAAGCAGAATAAAAGAAATGCTCACATATGTGCGCAGTACTGGACATGCATGACGTTACCTCATGTCATCCTGGTGGATTTTTTGAGCAGTTTTCTTAAAATCTATTAAACGAGTCAAACGTTTAGAGACATTTTCCAATTTAATCTGACAAGAAAGCATGTCTAAACTTTTAACTATTTCATATGACATGCTTTGTGCTGAATATATTTCCCAGATGTCTAAACAGGACATGCCTGTAAGTTTTATCTTTGATGTCTGAGAGAGAAGCAGAACCTTTTAACTTTTCTCAGCTCATTCAGACTGTGCTGTGTTGTGGATTTCAGACAGTGTTTGTGGGCTATAACTGCTACGCTGTTACCTCTGAACGGCATAAGCAGTTTCACATGAGCGAGAGCACACCCACATGCAGAATACACACATAGTGTTTCCATGCTCCAGGCTCCGGGCTGTGATCTTTCCAAAGGTTTCCTGTGGCCCGTGTTCCAGACTGTCTGGAGAGCTGTGGAGGGGCGCTGGCGTCGCCTCGCCTGCCGGATGAAGAAGCCAGTAACATTCGCTTTCTGTGGCACAGCAACCAGCATCCCCTCCTCTCTTGTCCTGCCCCCCCACCTCCCCTTTCTTACTTCTCTCAAGGAGGATTATCTGCAGAAACTGGACGTTTGATCCCGCCTTACTCTCCACCGTTGCTATATCTGTTTGACAAGACTCTTTGTATCTCTTTCTCCTCCAGACTTCTGTTTCTCACTTTGACTGTCTTTAAAAAAAAGATAAGAGTTAAGCTCTTATTGCTGTCTGAGTTTTGATGTCTCAGATTCAGCTTCAGTCTACGTGGAAGCAGGCAGGACAGCTGGGTCACAGATATGCTGGAAGTTAATTCAATTTCAGCTGAAATGACGCAGAGAAGATCACAGAGACAGGTGTGGGTAATTTATGACAGTTTCTTCAGATAATGTAGAAGGAGTGATGTAAGTGGATAATTAACTGTCTTCAAGATGAGAGGTGCTCACTCTATCTCTTTGCATCCATCCCCTTTTTTCCCCCTCTTCCTGTGTGCTGTGACAATGTTTTGGTCTCAGTAGTGATTAATTGCGAGGGACAGTGCCAGCAAGCTTTCCAGCATAATTTGCAGTGGAAGTATAAACAGGAAGTGTGCTTCTGGTGCATAATGTTGACTGTGCAGGCTACACTGTATGATAAGGGCCATAAAAATATGTCCATGTGATGCAATGTGACAGAGGACAGCATTCACTGACCTTAAGCTGTCTGATTGAAGTGTAAATAAAGGTGCTTCGTTTCACACAAAATGTTTGTGTCAATAAAAGCTATCCCACAAAATACAGACCAATTACTGGGTTGCAAAGAGGGAAAGACCAACTACCTGTGACTTTTTGATCACGTCACCTCTTAAACGTGCTAAAGATTTGCCCCTTTTTAAATTACAAGCTCACAGATAATGTTAATGTAATGTTATACAACCTCCGGCCAATATTAGGAATACCTGTTCAGTTGCTTGCTCCCAGTGCCCCAGATACGGTCAAACACAGAACAGGTTTAACCTATAAGAAAATTAATTTATTTTAATGTATGAAAGATACAGGCATGTATCTAAAATGCAAAGAGAAATGTAACGGATGAACAGTCTATTTTATTCTTCTGATGCTCAAACTTCTGGAGTTATTAACAAATAATTAGTTGTGGACCATCTTGGATGACTTTCATGACTCCATAACCTGTTACGCCTTACAGCTGAGACCCTCAGAGCTAATTTCAGTCAGATCTGCCATCTTCAAGAGATTTGTTTCCATTTCAACAGGCGCAGGTAAATATGAAAAAGCAAATGAGACTGAATTGCTCAGTGCTGGCGGTTATTTCAGTTTTGAAAGTGTTTACGGAGGACAAAGGTATTGTGTTATTTCCTGTAATTCAACATGCGAGCTTACAAGAGTTGCCTCTTCGACTGGCTTCCTGCTTTCAGGTCATGTGGTGCGTCACATCCAAGAGCCAGCTGATGAAAATCATTGTCTGATTTTAACACAACTGATTATTTTCCAAACAGACTTAGTTTAAAATGATGGCTCATCGTAAAAGATATTTGTTGGAAGGGTTGTATGAATTTAGAAAATTACAGGAGTGTTAATAAACTACCATGGCTATTATTTAATTAATTCATTTATTTATGCAAATGTGAAATAGGGGTGGGAATTGCTAAGTACTTTGCTAATTATAATTCAGTGTTTTGGTGCATCTTTGTTGCATCAATTACATCACATCCCACTTCAGCTGTGTGATAAGTAGGGACCTCACCCCTTCTTGGGGCAACACCGAGATCACTCAGGCACTCTGTAACCTGGCCGATCGGCGTATTGTGTTTAGCTCCGAAATCTGGGCAAGGACCGAACCTTTGTTTATCCAAGCTGTGTGATGATTAAAGCAGGCCGAGCTCAGCCCCTGAGTCAGTTGGGTAATTAAGAGGCTGTTCTCCATGTTAATAGCATTAGTCACCTTGGAGATAATCGCCTCCATCAAGAGCACAGAGGAGCATCCCTTCGTGTATCTTATAGCCCCCTTAAACAAAGGGCTGACAAACATCCTGCTCTAATAGGGCTTTCAGATTCTGCTCTAATCCATTCCTTCTGGTTGTAGATGTGGCTCAAAACTAGCCTTTTAATCCTTGTTACACTTTCGCTGAGAAGATGGCATCTTCATCTTATTTTCTTTTTGTCAAGGTACCTCTTTTCTTTCTAAATATTTGTATAATTTCATTTTTTATTTGTTTAATTTTACTTTTCACCAAGTACATGGTATTAGCAACAAACATAATGCCAAAAAATAAAAAGAAGCAAAACACATTTAACAGGGTAAGGAGATTATCTTTGGTTGTTCTGACTGAAGAAGCATTATGAATTTATACATTGATGGATGCTGCGAGTAATTATTTGGCAAATACTTTTGCTTAAATTCTACAATCTGTACAGATTTTAGTTGCTGATTAACTTTTTCCAGCCATGCAAGTGAAAAGAAGTGAGCAGAATAGTTTTTTTAAAACTAACCCTTAATGAGCTGCAACTGTGCTTGACAGAGTTAGTGATGTTTGTCTGAATAGTGTTTAAATTTAGGCTTGAGGAGAGCATTTGTTGTCAGAGGTAAGACGAAGTAGGTAATGTGTCTTGTGGTGGGGTCTAAATCATGAGTCTTAAGCTGTGAGGGAAACTCAGCAGGGAAAAAGATAGATGCTGTCTTCCTCTCGCTGGTCCCGTATCATAAATTACCTGGCCATTGATCCATGGGTGTCTGGGATTCTCAGTGGACCTCCTCCTCACATTCATCACATCTTTCCTCTGCAGCTAAGCCTGAGGAGAAATGTCTCAAACACGTACTTCTCTTCTGAGTCTCAGCCTGTTGCTTAGATACAGCAGTATTTATGTACGGAGATAAAGCCTGGAGGACTGCATTATGCACCGGGATGTTTCAGCATCTTAGCCTGCGTTAAATGTTTGGTTTATTATTAAATTAGCTTTTTTTTTGTTTAGATTGCAGCTTCAGAGAAAATGTATGATATTCTATTTAAATAATAAAATCCAGCTGCTTCTGTTTGAGGCTGCACATAGTGGTGATACTAGTCATGCAAAGGTGAATCCTATCATGCACAAGATCAAAAGTGGAAAATGACATCATGCAAGCAGTTTGCACTGCTTCTGGAGACAATATAGTGATTTATGAATTATTACTTTTCCACAAAGGCTTCAAAGAAAGACAAAAATACTGATGGACAGCAGAAAAAAAAATGTCTGGGAAAATTAAAATTGTAATAGTGAATGCTTGTAGTTGCTTCAGTCTTTATCTTTCTCCTCTGTCCTGCATCGAGGTTAAAAGCTCATATTTTTATACACGATTTTCCTTTCAGACACAAAACATTTAGCGCAGCATTACATGACTTCTGCCAGCGGCAGTGAAGCTGCTAGTGTGTAAAAGCTGCACTGAGGACGTTGTCGTGTTTAATAAAAACTTAATGGTTCATTTATTTATTAGAATAAAAAAAAGAAAGTCAAAATAGATTTGATTTGATTTTTTTCTTTTTTTTGCAGTATGTCAAGCGATAAATGAAAAATCTGACTCACCCATCAAGTCTTTGTTAGACAGGCGATGAAGTAAAGGGATAAAAGAAAATCATAGTTCTCAACCCTTAAAGAGGATTGGACAGTTATATTGTGAGTTATAGTCCATTTGTCCCTTTATTGGACAGATCACTGAAAATCAATAGTCAATCAATATCAAACTAACGTTTCTGTCCTGATGGTATCTGGATGTTCCCAATCTCAGGATTAAAGACAATGCCAAGGTTATGGTAGCTCAAATTTTACATTAACATCTGTGTTGGCTTTTATTTGTAAAAAATGGAGTATGTAACATTCATGCTAAAAGCAGCCTGTGATGGACAGGCAACCAGTCTAGGGTGTACCTTACTTCTTATTTAGTGATAACTAAGACTGGGTCTAGTAACCCTGAATTAGACAGAACTAATGCAACTGATCTCATTCAGTATTCTTTTGCTGTCTAACTACAGGAGACCAAAAGGGACAAACCAAACAGCAACTCTTGAGTGGCATTTGGGTGTTTGAGGCTTTTTTTCCTTTGCAGCCACCATAGTTGCTTGGTTGCAATTTGCAGTTTATGCCACTAGATCTTCTTATTCACTGACTGCAAAAAACGGTAATTTCTTTTACAAAAACGATTTCTATTTACCATTAGTTTAGTAATAAACCCAACCGCATGACTAGAACAATATACAAGTCCTCTTTCTCAGCATCCTCTATGGAAGCAGACCCTTTACTCCTCCGTAAAGAGAGGACAGTACAGAGTTCCTTTTACTACTCTCCCAGGAGGACGCCTCCTTCATAGTTTGCTTCAAGTTCATTGATTCTCTATTCTCACAGATGACCTGTGTGTCCATGTGGTGAGCATGTTACTGAGGGCACGTTACGCTAGTACCCCCTAATGTATTCTCCCTCATGCTCCTCTGATCCCAGGCTGGCTCTAACATTGGTGCTGGTGTTTTTACGAGTAGCCAGCGTAAAGGTGAAGGTGGAGTTGATTTAATTATGGAGCCGTCCTCTACAGTCATGGTGGCTTACTTCCAACCAGATTCTGTGCTCTGATTTGAATTATCTTCCTCTTGTAATGGAGATTAACCTCACTAAAAACCATACTTAGCCTATTTAACTTCCATATTTTAACACAAGCCACGTGAGCCTCACTAACGAAGCAGTTCTGCCTCTACCACCGAGGGTTGTACTAGATTTAAAACTCTGGTCAATCCTCGCCTGCTTACAGGCTTTTAGGGGTAATAGGATGAGATTAACACATTTGCATACTATTGCTATGTATTATTCATGCAAAATTCTCTAATTTTGCAGGAGCAGGGCCTGACTTAAACATCGGGGTGACGACAGGGGAGCCACTGCGCTCATAGGTCATCCAGGTGTCACCTGGCACATATTGACCAAAAAAGAAAAGTAAGAAATTTTGCGTTTGGTTGATTATTTATCCCCTTTAATAATGCCAGTGTTTTATTAGACACTGTTGGGAAGCCAACAACGGTGACCTTTAAAACGAGGAATAACTTGTAAGGGTTGTGCTTCTGTGGAGTGAGCAACATTTTTTTTTAGTGGACACTATCTACATGTTCCTCTGTGTTTCTCATTCCACATAGGCTGGATGCTTACAGGTTATATCCTGTTGTAAACGTGACCAATCAGGCTTTCCAATGATGTATAATACAACACCAGCTGGTAATATTAAAAGAAAGAAATAATATACCAAACACAAGTGTTCTTTTTTTTCAGCTGGGTTGATTTCCAGAGCTAAGGATGCCTACAGTTCCAAGATCTAAATGTTTAAGTTTCAGCACAAGTTTTGAAATTAAAATTGTCATTTAGAAACATTTGTAATTCATGATACCAGTGATAATCCATAGGTTTCAGTCCGATATTATGTGTGTGGACTATTACTCTGTATTTATAAAAATGCTGCAGTACTAAAGACCCGATACCAATGTGAAAAAAACTAGGGCTACCAAATGAGCCCTAAAGAACAAAGTTATAACTCAGGTTATATCAAAATTCTGTGACAGAAGCTGATTTTGGGCATGTAGTTGCTTTGTCACCACGATGAACTAAATTCATCAAAAACCACTAATTTATGAAGATTCTGACAGTTTCTAGCTTTACATTTAGGTGATGCAGCAGGATGATCCATTGATATATCATGCAATTAACCAATCAGTTGTCGCATCCGGCTTTCTGGTCCACCCTCCTTAATAGTCAACTGTAACGGGATTTATTAGTACTCACACTGGTACTTTGTATCGCCAAGTACTCAAATGTAAATGCTTGTAATTGTATTCAGTTTGAAAAGATGCTGGAGCAATTATCCATAACACTAAAATACATGTGATCCAACTGAATCATGTTACACCAGATTCAAGACTCTGACTTGATGTTCTGGTTGTATCTCCAAAACCATTAAAATCACCTTTTAAGAATCAAATCTCCCTCCTACTTCCTGGTGTTGGTCATTGTCTCTTTTAGGGAATTGGGATTCATTAGGTAGAGCAGTTTTTCCGCAGTCCTGCTGTCAGCTGGTTGCTTTTCCACGTTAATCCACTATATTTCTCAGTGCTGTAATGTCACACAGACCACAAGAGAGTCATTAAGATAAGGCACTTGTCACATTCTTTTGATTTTCTTGGAAAATAAATGCTAAATTCCACAGAAATCCATCTTCCGACTCGCGCCGGCTTCAGGGGGGGTACATAGAGAAAGCATTTGCTGGTTTGAAATATTCATCTAAGGAGAAATTGATTCCAAATATGTGAATTTAAAGATCACAGATAAGGAAATCTGCAGTTGTGAGGAAAAGCCATATCGATTTATTCAGCTTTTATCATGGTAGAGTGATTGGAATAAGTAATTAATCCACAGACTTGGTTCTTGGCTATTTGAGAAGATGCAAGTCTGCATGTTCATTTCTGCATCATATGTAAAATATACCCTGAAAATGTCAATTAAACAAATATGTGATTTTACTAAATGATGTGGGCAAAAAGGGCTTTAACTGATAAAAATATAAGCAATCAGTAACATGCAAGTTTAAAAAAGAGCCCGAGCAGCTAAATGACATTTAGCTAAGACCAGAGAAAGCTGTGGAGGTATTATTCAACAAGGTAAATTTTCTTTTATTCTTTTATTTCTTTTATTCTTTCTTTCTTTTCTTTTTTTAATAAGGAAAGTTTAAAGAGGGCGAGTGAAGATCATGACCACAACCTAATCCCACACCCTCTAAACTCTAACATCAACCAAATCCCATTTTATACTAAATTAGCAGCTGCAAAAAGGCAAATCATCCTTTTAATAATATGTAGAGAAGCAAGTGAAAGGGCGCATGTAGCATGTAGCTACTGAGTGTAGCGTTAGCATTGCTGCTCATCAGCGCAGGGCCATTTGATCTGAGCATGAATGCTACTTGGACCTTTTCCAGCTGAAGAGGAAAGCCAGATGTTAGTGGAGACCTGTCATCATCTCCACCTGGCGATTGCTTGCTTGTGTTTCTCTGCAGATGTGTGACGGCCAAGTAGGAAACCCCTCAGCCAGCCTTCTCCTGAGGTCATCCGAGCTTTTATTTGTCTCCTACAGGCGGCTTCTTTCTCATGTTGTGAGGGTACACAATGATTCACTGCCCTTAGACAAAACTTTGTGGGATCCTGTGTGTTTGTGTGGGCGAGTGTGTGTGCGAATGAATATTTGTCTTCCCCACAGTTCCCAGACAGTGTCTTTCATTGACTCCAGTTCTCTGACTGGCTGTCTAAGTATCTGAACATCTCTTTGACTCACCCCACTCTGCTCTCCTCCTCCTTCCTAATTATTTCTCTTCGCAAAGCACCTGCAACAAGTGACGTTGTGTTTTTCCCGGGAGAATGAGTCTGGGATGGACAACGAGGCTTTTTTTTCTTTTTGCAATGATTTAATAAATGTTATAAGATTAACACTAACAGCTTATTTCCCAGGATAATGAAGTTTTTATATCGCTGTCGTGGGAAATAAGGTGTGCCTGAGTCCTGCAAGTCACACACACCCTCAATTTTCAAAACCGCTTTATTTAAGCAGCTTTATGTGTTTCCTCGACATTGATCCAGGAGTTGTGACTTGTACCCTTTGCTGGATTTTTAAAAAAATTTACCCAGAAAGTGAGTTTGGATCAGATTATCTGTGCTGCTCCATGAGTTGCAATCTGTTTTTGGCTTTCTCCTCTTCAATCTCCCACTTCTTCCATGACAACAAAGAGCTGCAGTTTTGGCAAAACCACCCCCCGCCCCCACCACCACCATTTGCATCCCTGCATTCTTCCTGCAACCCGTGTCTTTTAATTTGCTGTTGTTCAAGTTTCAGGAGCAAGCTCTAATTTGTACCTCAGATATGAGCATGTAGGAGTGTGTGCAGATAAGACCCCTCCTCGTCAGAGGAATCATGCATTATTCTCTGTGTGATGTAGTGTGGAGATATGGCAGAGGGGCTTGTCTGGGGGTGTGATCAGTCTTTGTTACCTGACTGTTCTCCTTTTTGCTGCTCCTCTCCCTCCTGCTCCCCCCACCCTTGTCTGCACTCTCGCCCTCGCCTTCCTGAACACAAGTCTGTCTCTTTTAAGAGCTGTTTGCTCTTGAGTGAGAAGTCACAATGTAGCCGTAGCGGAGCACATGTGCCACCTTGTAAAAAGCCTGCCGGCAAACGACAGCTGGGATCACCTGTCTCTTTTGCATTTCCTTCTTTTTATTTATTCAGACTGTTGCTTCACTTTTCCTAATTCACTTTACTAAAAATTTTATTTAAGTTTAAAAAGTGTAGTTTTATATATTATTAACATAAATATGATTGTTTCAGAGGGAAAATAATTAAATTCCAAAAATAATTTAGTTTAATTTAAAGTTGTAAATTTCTCATCTTCTTTCTTTATTTAGGTATTAATATTCTTTTATTTATTACTTTTTTCATTAGGATTTAATGTTAGATATGTATTATATATCTTTATTTATCTATTTATTTATGAAACAGTAGGTTTTTTAAGGACTTTTCTATGTGTGTTTTTTTCTTTTTCCTGCTGACTTTTTTTTTAGTGCCGACAGACAGACTTGCGGACCTCCAAATCCCCAACAACGCTCGGTCCTTGAAGCAGACGCTATGACGCTAATGCTGATTGACTGAAAGTTAGCTGCAGCTGAGAGGGGCTGACAACAATTGGTTTCATAGCAGAGGATGAAGCACCGAAAGCAAACAAACAAAAAGAAACAACAAAGAAGCACAGATAAAAAGATTAGACAACAGTTGTTGTCTGCAATAGTCTACATCATATAATACTTGGTTTAACTCCCATCAAGCAGATCTTTGTCCACTTTTTATTCTGCATTTTCCACAAAAGAGCAAAGCTAAAGCACCAAAAACAGCATCAACATAAACCAAGAGCAGCTCAGATTGTTCACTTACTTCTGATGCTGCCTTCATAAAGCAGCAAAACTCTAAAACATAAGGGCTTGTGTCTGCAGGAGCTGTGAGACGCAGTCTGCCGAGGTGTGTTTGGATCTGAACCATTGAATTATTGCTAAAAGGATCTTATTTGTGTTCATGTTCAGATGATTCCTATTACAATGTTTTCGTCATAAAGCCCATGTGGGTGGAAGTCTTTCTGCTGCATCAGATGACAAACATGCAGTCCTGGAGTAGTGAAACAGATAAATAAAACCTTGAATTTGAAGAATACACGGTGAATGTGAAATATGATTTTCTAAAGAAGTGAATATTTATAAATTTTTTATTATGTCAGCAATTAGTCTACAGTGTAGGAAAGTGCTATAATATGAAGGTGATGTAACTTGGTTGCTACAGCAATTGTAATTAAGGTGATTTTAATTAATTCAGAATTTGCCCACCTCCACAATCAGAAGGTAATGTAAAAAAATTAGAAAGGTTGCAAAATTATCAGCTAAAATTAGGTAATAAAGAACTTTAAGCAAACCTTTTTCTGTATTTGTTGTAGAAGATACTTGAAGTTTGTACATTAATTTTTAGTTTTAAAATCAGCAAGATAAAGATAAGCTGCAGTCAACACAGAAAAAGGAAGAGTTTTTGCCTCTAGGCGTAGACATGGGAGGATATTCCAGATTGATTGTGCTGAAGGCAGCTTCAGCCTGAGGAGATGACCATGTTCAGTTTATTCCCAGGTGCGCTCACACTCCCCACTCCATATATAATGAAATTCTAGCAGTACTTCCTAACCCTACCCCGGCTCGCGAATGGCCAAACATACATTAGAATGTCAGACACATCTTCCTCCTGATCCATATCTACAGACCACTCCAGCAAATGTTACCTTTTCATATCTAGTCTGGGAAAATAAGCTTTTTCCTTTTTTATATTTATTTTTGTCTGCCCCCTACAGCACGAGCAGATCTGCAGACATGATAACCTTCTCTGCTGAACTGCAAATGTCACTTTGGTTTGCCAACCAATCGGGTTTCTTTTTAGTGGCTGGTGCAGCTCTCTTATGGGGTTCACACCCGTGACACTGAGACTGAGCACATGTGCCCACATGAATGAGAATGAGTCCATGTGGCACTCAGGTGTGGCCTGCTGGAATATCATGAAATACCAGGAAACCAAAGAAAACTTTGGTTGGTTTTTGCTTCTGTGTGGTTTAAATATAAGCATCTCTTTGTCTTTACTGTATAATACCGTACCTAAAAACCTACTCGTTGACATAATTTTCTGCCTTGATGGCATGCTAACGTTAACCCATCTTGCAATGTGACTCGGAGTGCTGCTGGCTGTTCCTCCCGTCTTACGCAACAGCCATTACAGAGATGAAGTATGCTGTCAAAGCTTTCAGCAGAATCAAGGCAATCAAGCGTTTTGTTCCATATAGACTCCCTCCCTCCATTCTTCGTTGTGTGTGCTTTCTGCTTCCCCGGCCATCAGCTCGAATCGCTCATACGTGGTGAAATGAACGGCCGGATCTGAATTTGCATGCTAACTAATGTGTTCTTCATACACAGAAAGATGTGAGATTGAGATTCATTTTTTCATTACTATATCTGTGTGATTGCATATTTTAGGGACTGAAGGCTTCAGTATTTGTTGCAGAACGGTGTTAGACAGGTTTCTAATCAAACTCCTCTGTAACCTTCATCTACTGGTAGCTGTCAGTCTCAACTTCACTTATGCTTTATTTTTGTTGTGTCACTCCAGGGCTTTAGTTTTAACTGTTAAATCAAGCCGTGCAGCACACAGTCAGGCTCCAGTTTATAGATTTTCTTTACCTGGTTCGAAGGTACAAATTTGTCTCCGGCTTTAACAATTTAAAATTGCATACTACAATTTGTAACCTCATGCTTTTGTCACTTCAGACCATAAGACCCCTTGTTCACTTACATCACTTCTTGCGTATACAATATTTGACCCTCCCTCCAGTGTATTCTGAATCTCTGTAAAAAATTTCTTACCTTTACAAAAACAACACTGTCTTAGAGTGTTTGTCTTGTTTTCCCAGAAAAATGAATGATTTAATAGCACCAGTTCAGTTAAGAAAAAATGTTCAGTGTTATGTACAGTGATGCCAACAGGATGTATACACGCTGTTTAGAACAGGATATATTAACAATGGTTCACTTTGCACGATAGATTAACCTGCTTTAATGGGTTTAATGGTGGACTGTGTTCACAGAATGTCTTTTTTGGAACTGTTCCTGAGCCCATGCAGTCCCATTGTCCCATGCGCACAGAGATTTCGCCTGATCTTTTGATAATATTGTACATTGTAAATGGTGGAATCCTGCTCATTTTATACAAAGTAATGATACTGAACCATTGCCGATTAACCTAATTATTTGTCAAATACTCTTAAGTTGTTGTTTTTAATTATTAAAGTTACTTTTTCAGCTTTTTGTTGCCCCAGTTTCATCTTTTCTGCCATCAAATTTAAAAAATATGTTGTTTATGTTTAAATCATTGTATTCTGTTGTATTTACATTTTACAAACCATCCCAACTTTTTGGGATTTAAGGTTGTAGCTGCAAAGAGTGATTATGAATGAACGTTCCAGAGGGTTTTGCTAGTTCAATCATGTTGTTGCAAGGCATTTATGTTGTTTTTTAACTTTCCTCCTCTCCTTGTAGTTCCTGTGCCTGAAGAACATCCGGACGTTTCTCAAGGTCTGTCACGACAAGTTTGGCCTGCGGAACAGCGAACTGTTCGACCCTTTTGATCTTTTTGACGTCAGAGACTTCGGCAAGGTGAGTTAAAGATTGCACACGATGGTTAAATGTTGGACTTTTTATGTCAACGAGCACGCTATGTATTGAAGGCAAGAAATGTAGTGTTTTTTCCTGTTAGATCTTGGTTGATAAGCTGTTTGTATTTTTTTGCAACTCTGAATTTCTTGGGCATTTGAAATTGATGCTGTTTGTTGTTTTACTCTCATTGAAGTACAAAAAAGTATGTTTTAATGGAAGTTTGCAGGCATGTGTGTGCATCTAGAGTACAGCTCATCGTGCCTGTGTGTTTTGCATGTGCTTTAAAGGTAGTTCAAAGTCAAATCCTTGGGAATCAACTTAGCGTAGAGAGCTCAGATGAGCATTTGGTATAACACCTCAGGGTCAACAATATCCTCCCATGTCACTAAACGATTAGAGTTAAAAACCTTTTCCGATGAAAATCAGAATATTAACCTTTAGAGCAAGCCCATATGGAGTTATTTTAATACTCTAGAAAGCACGTCATGATGAAAATAAGCAGGCGGTGTAAAGAAAGAGCATTTCTACCTTCTGCAACGTTCCATTGAGACTCTCAAATATTTGGATCCGGTTAGGCAAGGTTCCAAACTAAACAAAATTCAGAAACCAGTTCATTTAAGGTTAGCAACACGTTATTTGAAGTTTCTAATGCAGTTCAAACAAACAGTGCGGTTAATGGGGGATTCAAGGGGAGCTTTGGTGGAAAATATGTTTAGATCTCTGTAGACATCTTAAGACTTGGTGGGATTATTCCAATAGAAAAACTTTTTAACTGTAATATCCACTAGCAGACTTTTTAATGGGTTTAATCAATGACAAGAATGGAAAGCAAATAATAAGGCCATCCTGTTAGAGTGTGTTATACAAGTTGAAAATGGCTCTGAGACTGGTCTAAAATGATGGTTTTGAATGTCTGATTGTTTTTTTAAATCAGTCTTTTTTATTTATATTAATTTTGAATAAACAAACAGGATGGGCAATAATTCAATATCGATATATATCACAATATAGTTCTATTCAATAAAGGTGATATGAGTTTTGAACACATTTCCGATATTTCAATATACATTAAGTATATGATTATAACGTTTCACTGACTGCCGTTCAAGCCCGACCAAGCCCAGCAGCAGTTGACTGGGCTCACCCCGAAGTAGAAGGCTAGGCTAGGCTAGGCTAAGCTCCAACGCTGCTAGTTTTAGCTACAAAATGAGTACCCATGACCATAATGCAAACATGACTGAACAAGCTTCTAGAAGCGAAGAGAAAGCAGACGAAATAGTTGATAAGAGAGGAAAGACTAACTCGTTGGTACGGAAGTGGTTTGGCTCAGTGTTGCCAACTTAGCGACTTTGTCGCTATATTTAGCAAGTTTTCACTCCCTTCTATTTTAAAAGTTAAAAGTGTTGTGACATGTTCCAGACTTCTAATTAAAAAGCAAATTACACTTAATAAAATTAAACTAAAAAACAAAGAAAATATTCACTGAAGAATTAAATTTTATTTTATTATGTTTTTCTGATTAGATGATGACATCATTTAGCGACTTCTAGGACTTTTAGGACAGCCAAGCTTTGGCAAGAGTGCATTTGAAGCATTTCCATGCTGAGACACTCCTTTTTTCTGTTTATTGTAGCAATTCTGAGCACTTTTCTTTTTAAGCCTAGTTTAAGCACATTTTGTTTAAATCTATAAGAATAACATAATAAGCCTATGTTATAGTTTAAAGTTAAAGCTATTAATATTGAGAAAGGTAAAGGTTTTATTTGACCTTTGATGATGTGTTCAAATTTCTTTGTTTGAAGGCTAATTTAGCCTTGCTAAATATAAATAAAAGGTGAACATTAATTTATTCTACAGTTTTTATTTATAAAATGTTACACTGAAAGATTTTCATGAACTTGGGAAAATAATTTTTAATTTTACAGGCATCTGTTGTGGGCATTTTTGGCAGCTATTCTGAGGCTTTTATATTGTTTATATTGATATCGGAATTGTATCGTATCGACCAAAATTAAGAAATATATCTTGATACAAGTTTTGGCCATATCGTCCAGCCCTAATACACATATAACTGAACAGGCACACATAATGGGGAAAAAAAGAGCACAAGTAATATTCAGAAAAGTGAACCAAGGTAAATTTGTGGAAACTTTAGGAAGAAAAAAAACTGTAATGAACTAAAAATAATCTTTCCTTTGTCACCACTAACAGACCACCCCTACAACCCGAACCCAATGAGCCACTGAACCAGTGTGATTGGCCACCACTTAAGAAATTCATTACAAGTGCTGGGACGTTGGCAAAAAACACCAAAAAAACAGGCCCTCAAAACTTCTCTATGGAGTGCTGGAGTGAAAGTTTTTTTGAGCTTTAGGGGCTGTCCTCACGGAGCCGAATTGCAGCAGTGAGCCTTTATCTGCGCATGTGTTGTTTTGTTCTTGCTTTGGAGTGTTACTCTTTTGCACCCTCCACAGCCTTGTAGCATGTACTACAGTGATTTTGATGGGGTGTTGAAGCTATTCTCCTAGTTTTGGCCACCATTTTTACACCTGAACTGGGTTCGGTGCTTTGTGGACATAGCTTTAAACAGGACACGTCTGCTAGCCAGCGGTAATGAAGGTTTATTTATGCTCCATGCTAAAAACGGAAATGGAGCCTTCTGCCCATGCCCGTGCGACCAACAAAAGGAACAAAGAAGGAGCTATATTGTATTTATCTGTATTTAATGGCTACACAGACCACCGCCATCTACTCTACTTTACACTGCCTCTGATATATCTTTTTCCGATAATATACATTATCATGATCTCCTCCATCATGGTTGCTTTTGTCTAAAATTGAGGTCAGAATGTGGAGTCTGAACTCTGCACTGCCCTCTGGTGGATCTATTGCCTAACAATCATACCAATGTAAAGGACAGATGGAAGTATGATGGCGATGACTTTTTAAATGGACGTTCCTATTTACACATAAAGGGAGCCTTAAGGAGGACAGCACATCTGGTCAGAAGGGTGGAAAGGACAGAGCATGGCATTTTCCTTTGGTCAAATGTGTGGTTTATTCAAAATTTCTAAACAGAGTGAGCAGAGGATCTAAGTCTAATTTAACTAAAATAAAAACATGAAGTGTAACACTTCAGGCCAATGTCTATTAAGGCTGGGACAGGACCAGCACGTTAACTAATAAGGCTTGGGTCTTTGACATACTGGCCCCATGGACCACTTTGTATTGACAGTGACAGGTGCACAGAGAGGATGAGTTAACATGTTTAAGTCTTCATTTCCAGGTTTCTTCTGACAAAGACAGGCCCAAGCCCTCTCCCCATAGGATTCTGAGCTCAGTTATTTACACATGATTAAAGTTCATTAAATTACTATATACAGTTGAAATAAGTCTTTTATGTGATGGATTCAAGAAGAGGGTGGTGTCCACATTTGGTTTGCCTGATAATAACGACACATTTTTTAAGTTAACTGTATCTCTTGCTAATCTGTAGCTAGTACAGTGGGAATATAAAGGTGCCTGCCTCAGTGGCAAATCATAAACTTTATAGAGAATTTTATGAGATAATAGAGTGGATTTTATATTAAATAAATGGATAGTTATGTGGGGACCACCAACAAAGGTTTGTCTGATACTTAAGGGAGATCAGGGATGAAGCTTTCCCGAATGCTCTTAGAATCTGCTTTTAATCAGCTTTTAAAATATTCAGTTTGATTTTATTGAGCCTTTTTTGTTTGGTGTAAACTCATCATTCCTCTAGTAGGAAGTATTCCTTATAGGTTAGTTTAAGCAGAGTCTCCAATCAGCTGGACTTTTCCCAAAAATATTTCATGTTCTGTGTATGCCTTGGGATAACCCCAGCTGGTGAGCCTATCTGTGCAGAAGCACATCTGGTTACTCTTTTCAGCTTGTTGTCTCTTTGATCCAGATCTGGATAAGTGGTGGAAAGTGGATGAACGGAGGGAAATAGGTCATGGGTTCAACCCCAGGTTTGTAGTCGTACAGGCTGGATTTGTAATTCAACCCTTTCAACTGTGAGGAGCCATCTAAACACTGGAATTAGTGCATGGATGTTGCTTCAGGTGTGAAATGACTGTTAAGATCAAAAAAAAGTAGGTGACAGGGGTGTGACATCTTTTCTTGTCACAGATCTGGAAAATGAGGCAAGTGACAATGGAAAGGGGCGGGGGGTTGGCTTTTTATCCTGGATTGGCATATACTGCTGGCTTCATCTGAGAGCGAAGTGTTTCTCCTCTTCTTAATCCTTTTGTCTGAATTGTGTACAGCACCACACAGAGGGGTGAGCTACAGGGCGTTAGCCTCTTTGTTGTGCACAGTTTACACAAGCAGATGGAATAGTATGATGTGATTAAATTAAAAATGACAGGTGGTGCCATTGGGAAGGTTAACACTGTAGCTTTTCAGCTGATCGAATGTGTTTTATTTGCACCGTAGCGAGGGGATTACTTTGTAGAGCTATAATATGAATAAACTGTATTATGTCCTGCAAGATCGATGACAATGAGGATGTATTTGTTGAAATTCATTCACTCATTTATCTAAAATATCTGGTCTAATCTAACATATCCAGTCTACCTGGCATGAACTGAGATGAATACCTGGACAAAAACGAAGAGAGAGAAGAAAAAGGAGACAAGGACTCATTTGGCAGGTTGTAGATAAACCACAAGACGATGTCTGAGAGTCAATGAGCTTGCAGCGAATGACATTAAAATCCAACACTGGTCAGAATCAATCACATAGACCCTCTGTATGTCAATTTAGAAATTGCTTTTGTATGGTCTCAGCAGTGGTGGGCTTGTCTCGCTATTGATTTTCCATTAAGGCCAAACATCACATTATAATATATTGAACTGAGTAGATTATCTAATGTAGCATACATTTAAATAGTAAGAATACCTCATAAACAGAATATAAAAGGCCAATTTTTTCCAACTTTATTTTTTTTATTTTTTTTTTTTACCTTCTGCACATCTTAAAGGGAAAAGCAAGTCACAATGGCCATCATACATGTCATACATGTGTACAGATACTGCAAATGAATTGCCCTGTGGGATCAATAAAGTTGTCTGAATATGAATCTGAAAAACCAAATAAGTTAGGGTTTACTGTAGGTAACATTTGCCAAGCACTACATCAGAGTTACATTCACAAATGCTAAACTCTACAATTAGAAAAAGAAGTCGTATATGAACCTTTTCTAGAACCACTTCTTTAGGCTCTGAGCCATCCGATATAGATCATCTGGACCAAAAACAGATTTGACTATCCAGTCTTTTATAAGCAACAGCACTTCGGTGCATTATTGCAGAACAGCTGAGATGTTTTAGGGCAACATAGGGGACCTTAAAATGACCTGATATTGATGACAAGAGGATTTTAAAAACAGCTGAGAAACTCTCACCACTTGTGAAGTCCTAAAGTTGTTCAATCTTGCAGTTGCTATGTCTTGTTAGTTTACGTTTTAGTTGGCTCTTTTACAGTTTTATTACAGGAACTTCCAGACTTTTCAGCTAAATTATTGATTATTTTATTGCATTTTAATTGACTGCAGTCACAGTAATTGTGTCTGTTTCATCCATCCTGTCAAAGGCACATAAGCTGACAGTTTTTGCATGAGTGAATCTGAAGGTGTTCTTCTCTAAACAAGTGAATGGACTACCGATTTTCTTTTCTTCACTGTTTCGATGCTTTCAAACACGAAATATAACCTCTCAGCACTTTGTCTCTAGTGGCACTACTGGACATTTGTAATTTAATATGGGGTCTTTGTAGCTGTGACATTATAATAGAATTAAACCAAGAAAAGCAGAAGGTTTCTCCTCATACCTGCTGCTTCTATAAACATTAATCAGCCTTTATTCACCTTTAATACCTTCACACTGGCTGAAGTATGGGATGTTGAGTTCAACCCTACTGGCCCCCGCTCTCTCTAATGATGGCTTTTCCCAGGTCACAGGCAAAGGGAGGCCGAGGCCATCGGGACCACCATGCTGATAAAAAGTAATTGCGCTTTCCTACCCTTCCCTTACCTTTCTCACCGGAGCTAGTATTGAAACAGATGGAGCACATAACCTACTTGATGTCCTCTACTGATTTTTACTTTTATTACTTAACTCTTTTTTTTCCAGGAGCACTCAATGCCACATGCAGCATTGGTTCCAGCTCCCTTGTTAGCTCTTTTTTTTCAGCTGTAAACTTCAGAGGTTTATGCACAAATCACCACATTTGCACCTAAACCCATCCCCCATCATTACAAATTCATTATGACATCATTAAACCAATGAAATACAGCTTATTACAGTAGACCCCAGAGAAGGTTTTTATTTAAACGCCTCCCTCACTCTGAACCCGACCGCCTCGTTTCCTTTTCTCCCAACCTATTTTAATTAGCCACCAAAGGAACATTGCTGTCATTTAAATGAACATGGCAATCAGTTTATTTGGCTGTTGCCATGATTAGCATAATGAGCCTGCACCTGTTAACCATCTATCAACAGTTTGGTGATTTTCCGTCTGTGACTGCCGAGCGGCAATGGAAGGAGGCTTTCTGACGGATCTTCATTAAAGGGAGTCGCATCGTTTTATTTCAAATGCAGACCGAGCTGCTGCCGTCGGTTTCCATCTCATCTGAGCCGCTGTTGAGTCATGACTGACTTGTGAAGTGTCACAGCCATCAAAGTGATGCTCATTGACTTGATGGTACAGTGTCAAGGTGAATTGATTTCATTTGTGATCTGCGTTGGAATGGAAATGGGTCCGTCCATGCAAGGTCTCTTTTTTTGTACATAAAAGTAGCTGTCACTTGGCAGCTTCAGTTCAGGTGACTGGGTAAACTTTGCAGCAAAGCAATATTCACATATTTATTTATTAACTGCTCCACTTAGACCCATATAAACTGGTCTTTACCAAGTTTTTACTAAGAACTGTTTTATTCCACATTTTTTTTCTGCATACCAGCTCATCTTTTATTAATCTATTGTCAAACTCTCAAAACACACCTCCAGACAGATGGAGACTGGTCTTGTGAAGGAAACTCAGTTCAAACAAGCACCAATCTCCTGATTTAATTTGTACCAACTGCCTTTTTTTCCAGCTGCTTTTCTCTCACTCTCACTTCTTCCATCCATCTCTTCCCCTTCCCCACTGTCCTCTACTTCCCACTCATTCATCTCACCACTCTCACTGTGAGTGTGTTGTGATAAGACTGAGCCAGCGGGCAGGCGAGCCACTATTGTGTCGAGACGGCGTGATTGCCATTGGACGGCGGTGTTTGATTACCCTCTCTGCTGCCCTGAAATTTGTGTGCGCTGAACTCCTGCTCCTTTCATTTCCTTTCTGCACTCTGTGGCTGAAAATAGCTTGTTGCTTAGCATCCACGCCCTAGTACTGCTAACATCTGGAACGTGCTGCAGCCACCATCAACACGCCTGCCTGAATGCTATTTACTGAAGTTTGTTTTGACCTCAGTTACACAGCCCATTGCCTTATGCTCTTATGTTCCCACCATATAAGCACTCTTAAACATGGACAGTACACAAATGCAACTATCTGTATTACTTTCAATGGAAGTCAAAGTCGAAACATGTTCACATTTGAGTTAATGGATTAATTAAAGCTGGAGCGTCCACTCAAGAAGGAAGGTTACATTCATGGTGCAATGGTGTTGATATCGATTCACCTAACTGAAAGGAAAGCTAGTGACCCGAGAGTGTCAGAGTCGAGCTGGAGAGAGAGCAGTAAGTGATGGAGGGCGGTTCAAGGGTCAAGC
>JBAMHW010000021.1:21170805-21200290 GCA_037177495.1 Rhadinocentrus ornatus
ACCTGGCAGAACATAGCTGCTGCTGGTCTGAGACAAACAATAGCTACTGGGACCTGGTGGAAAGAAACTAGTCTGTGATACCACAGACAACGCTTAAAATGACCCCTAAAGGCTCTTTTTCTTTTTTTTTTTCTCTTTTTTTTTTAAAGGCTCTTTTTCTGTCTCTAATCGTGTTAGAAAATCTAGATCTCAATTTTAATCAAAATAATCGTGATTATCATTTTTCCCATAATCGAGCGGCCCTAATACATTGTGATTTCAGGATTTTTTTTTTGATTATGTCTCTCACAGTTGACATGCACCTACGAGGAAAATTTCATACCCCTCCATGTTTCTAAGAGGGAGAACTTGCAAAATAGCAGGGTGTTCAAATACTTATTTTCCACACTGTAATTCCTGGGAGTACTTCTGTTTCCCCAAAGATGCTGCGTGTTGCAGAAGACAGTGACATTATGCTTGGTGACGAGAGACAAAGAAACAGCTCATGTCTAAGACCTTTTTTATTTTCTTCTTCTCTGCCTTTTCACCTTCTTCATTTCCTCTTAACTTGTGTTTTTGACCCTAATAGCTGCTTCTTTCTTGTATGACTGGGAATTGCATAATCCCATCCAGTTTTAGCACCCTCCCACTGGCTGGGACCACCTCTAGTGCACATAAACTCACAACTGCACGTATACACATGGTCACGCCTCTCTGCAAGCTGACATCTGATTTTTTTTTTAGCACCGTGTCATCTCATGTTAGAGGTCTGCACAAGTGGAGTCGTTTTTGGGGCAACCTTTTTACAATTCTTTGGAGTTTCACTCACAAAAATGTCAGAATAGGATGCTTCCTTTTCCTTACGTGTCACACTTCCTGCAAAGGAATAAATGCTTTCTATTGATATAAGCTCCAGCTTCGGCTATTCTGATTTTGCCCCCTCATTGTTAAGAAAATAGTTAACCTTACAGAGCCCTCCACCATCTCTTATAGTTTAAGGCCAATCAGTTCTCACAGCATGTCGGATCCCTTTAGCATGATCTGGAGTTTGATAGAGCTCCCCTAAGCTGCAGTTGGATAATGAGTGTCCGTCTCTTTTCTGCTCTCCACGGAGCCTTCCTAGAGCCGACTGAAGTAAAAAATCCAGATCTTAGGTTTGTGAACTGGGCTCCCTTATTGGTGATCCATCCTTAAAGATTTTTAAATCACGTCGTATGCAAAATAATATGCTAGTTTTGGACTGAATGATTGGCTTACACCCAGCAGTGATGGATAAGGGCATACACTATAACAGTAACAGATACAGAAGAAGGTTATTTTAGACTAATCTATAGTCAAGAAAGCAGTTTAATGAAAATACAACTCGAGTTAACGGCAGTTTGATCTGAATACCTGCTCACACCTTTAAAAAGGTGCAAAAATGGTTTAGTCCAGACTTGCACTGGTCGATTCAGCTGAGTTACGTAGCCTAAGTATAGAGTGATTGGACAATCAAAAGAGAGGAAAGGGAAATCAGGCTACCAAAAAAGAAACAAAGGAGAGGGATAGAAAGTGAGGAGAAGCAGCTGCTTTCTCAAATCCTTGAGAGGAGAGGTGAGCAACACACCTCAAGTGTTTTGAAGACTGAAGGCAGCAAGTGAGATTTTATTTAGGGAAAACCAAAAATATTTACTATCAGAAATTCATTAACATATCAATACTATACAATTATAAGCTTTCACACATCAAAGAATATAACAAAAAATAGAAAGGCACACCTCATAGTAATTCACACACAATCACACCCAAACTCACACACATACAAACAAAGCGCATGTACACTCCCCCACCCGCCCATACCCCCATTCTGTACAAACATAAAAGAAAAGTAATAATAAAATGAAAACATCTGACTTGACGCTGCTGTGAGAAAACGATATCTTGGGGATCCAGCCCACCCATGACCACAGAGGTCACCACCACAGGGACCACCCAGTAGAGCTGTGCGATTAATCGAATTTTAATCACAATTACGATATGGGTTTTCAACGATCATAAAAATGAAATGGTCCGATTATTTTGCTCCTTCGCAGTTTACTCTTGTGCTGTTTTCAGTTGCAAATCGAGCGCCACTGGCAGCGCTGCGCTCTGATGCAGACTCCTCCCACTGTCCCAGCCGCTTTGGTTTAATTCAACTCCAGATAGAAACACCTCAAGTTATGGGCTCGACACACGGGAGGCAACGTCGCTCCTTCTCCATTAATTTTCTATGGAACTTGCGCGATGAGGTGGAAATCGCTGCCTTCCTCCAGCCGAGCGACAGGCGACATCCGTGCATGTGAAATGTTGCGCTCGTTCATGGAGACGTGCGCACGGGGGCTTACGACGCGACACAAGGAAATAGAAACATTTTTGTAAGTCGTGACTAAATAATCCACCAGAGACAGACGGATAACAAACGTTATAAACAAACATAACTTGTTTTCTCGCTAAAGACCAGCGCTCAGTTAACACAGTGAACAACCCGGGAAGAAACTCATCAACACTTTGGACAAACGGTATCACTGCCATCTCGTCACTATTTTAACCGCGTGTCTCTCCCTGTATGAGTGTGGTGAGGGTGTTGTGAAGGACGTGGCTACAGTCCAATGTTTAGTCACCCATACGGACCTGTGGTCAAGCCGCACCATAGAGCCGAATATCACGCGGATTTCAGCGTGAAAACCAATTTTCTCCAGGCTAATTTTTTCTTAGTTAACATAGCTGCTGGTCTGAGACAAACAATAGCTACTGGGACCTGTTGAAAAGAAACTAGTCTGTATTACCACAGACAACGCCCCCCGCCATTGCTAGGGCTCATAGTCGGGACTCTACTGTGTTCTTATGTCTAGAAAGTGAAATGACTCCTATAAAGAAAAGTGCAACACCCCACAATGGAAGCTAAATAAAATGCCCAAAACATATTATTTCAGAAGCATCCTTATTTACTGTGGCATTTTTTCTCTATTTGTGTTTTTCTAAGAAGCTACAAAGGTCAGTGATCAGATAAATCAATCATTTAACCATCTTTGCAGGAGTCTGCAAGAACTGTATTATTTCCTGATTTCAACAAATACAACTAATTTTCAGCTCAGTCATCGATCTGAATTTTTATGCATGTCAAGAGGCAGCAAGAGAGAAGCAAACAGAGGCAGAAGGAGAGAAAAGTGCACACGTGATGAGATAAAACCAAAAGAGAGGGTGAAAAACACCCTGAAAGAAGAGCCCACCTCCTTTCATTCCCTCTGACACTCGTGCATGTGCTCGCTGCCTCAATGCGTGGAGCCTCACACCACATAGATAAGGCCTCCAGTGGGTTGTTCTTGACACAAATGAATTCAGAATCAACAAAAGCTTCTGGGTTGTTTTGCCAAGATGCCGGTTGTGGAGGTGGCGAACCCAGTTTTGTCTTCCTCATCCTGACACATCTTTCCTTTTTTGTGAACAAGAGCTGAGCAGAGACAAACAGCGTGTCACGGAAAGCAACCTTGTCTGATATAAAGCAGAAAAAACTGCTTGTATTTTAAAGGGAAAAATAGCAAAACAAGTCTTTTTCATTAATATAATACCAGGATATATATAAAAGCCTTGATATGAGGGATATATTCTCCTTCTATAATGCAGTCAAAGCAGCACTAAGCAGGCGTTAGCTTCAAATCTATTGTCCTGCAAACAATAAAGGAAATGCCACGTTGGGGGCATTGCTGTGCAGGCTGCTAACCATCAGCACTGTGTGAAATGGAGCAAAAAGCAAAGATATCTCAATGCTGCAGTAATCATCAAAGTCATTATTAAAACCTGCCCTACCTAATTTCAACTAATCTGGCCTGAATTGGGAAGGCACACATGGGAATTGATTGGTTGATCCTGGGAGCTGTAACATAAATTGCAATACTAATGGCAGGACTGTGCGGCCCTCTCTCCCTGATAAAGGCAGATTTAATGGAGATATTTTCTCTTGGAATCATTTATCTGGGGCTGACAGGCAGGCAAGTGAGGACCACCCCCCTCCCACCTCCCCCACCCTCCTGCCACCTGCCCCCCCATCACCCCCCAATGACAAAAAGACATGCATACTTACCTTGATTGGCTTTAGGTACATCCTCTTTCTTGGTGCTTGATCCATGATCACAGAACTTTATCTGGCCACAGCAGATTTGCACTACTTGATTTTGTTTAAAATTAAACATAAAATAAAAAAAGTGAGAATTCTTACAGCAGGTAGGATCAGAACTAATTTTTGGCATCACTGAACCATGACTGCAACCAGACAAAGAGAAAAGCAGCCAGAGATTTTTTTTTCTTTTTTTTTTACCCCCAAAAAATGCATCTGAAGTGAATAAAAAATATATAAAAACTAAGTTTAAATGTTGCTGTAGCTGAAATCAGAAAAGCATGGATCCACATAGGTGGAATTAATAATTTCTCTATCTATTTTCACGTTTTCCGCTCTGTTTCCAAACATTAGCATCAGTCTATTGGAAAAATTGGCAGATAGTATTCATATATTTACATTTGTGTAAAATCTTGTGAACAACAGAATTGTTCTGTTTTCATTGAATTCGTCTAAAAATCCTTCTTTCCCTGCCTCTCCATCATCCAATTACACTAGCCTTTGTTATAGGGATGTAACTGTTTAATTTTATTGACCTTTATTACACTGAGATTTGATCTCTTTTACTTTTGAGCTCTGGCCAAGAAGAGCAGCAAACAGATACAGAAAGATAAAACATACATCACAAATAAAAGAGATGAGACATAAAAAATACAGAAACATTTTAAGTTTTAAGATGAATCAAAGAAATTTCACCTTCAAACACAGTGGCAATACATCAATACAATCAATTAATACATTGATCAGCAAACCAATAGCATCAATCCACATTATCAGTACGAAAATCGAAATATTAGTTTTTATGAATGAGATGAGTGGGAGTGATTGTGTTAACTCAGTATCATCTCCTATTGATTGCTAACTACTAAATCGAATGGAATTGAAATTGTATTGTGGTGCAATTGATGATATTGGCGAACACTTAAAATATCATGATCACACTTGTGATTTACACCCAAGTTTACTTAAATACTTAAATACAGTATTTATGGGAATTAAAGGTCCCATATTATGCAAAATTTGCTTTCTAAAGGTTTTCTAACAGTCAAATGTGTCCTCATAGCCTGCGTATGAGGCCCAAAAATGAGAAAATTTTGTCTCCTCTTTCACTTGCTTGCTCCACTTTTTAGTAAATGTGTGCTGAAATAGGTGAGTCTGAGATCTTTCCCTTTGTGACCTAACGAAGAGAAAAACCAACACCCCACCCCCGTCACCCGTTTAATTATTATTTAGAAATTTAAGATTAATCCAAACAGATGAGTTACAAAAAAATTAACCCCCCTCACTGTTGTTGAAGGTAAACTTGACCTAATAATCCTAAAATGTTTTTTGTACCAGGCTTTAAACGTGTTTATTTCTGCTGTGAAGTTGGCCTTTTTAACATGAGTCTATGGGGATTGACTCTGTTTTGGTGCCAGCCCCTAGTGGATGAGGGGTGAACTGCACTTTTTTGCACTTCCGCAAAGGCTTCACATTTTACCGCCTGAGGTTGCTGCTTGGGTTATAGACTTTGAAAACAATGTTGTTGGACCTCTGACACCCATATGAAATTTGAAAAGTTGTTGAAAAAGTGTAGAATATAGGACCTTTAACAGTATCTCCTCAACTACCTTCATAAAAAGCAATGATGAGCGACTTAAACTTGGCTTTCACCTTCTGATTCTGATGCAAAAAATTGCTGCATTTTAACATGAATGTCAAAATGGAGAAAGTTATAGAAGATGCAATTTCAAGGAAGGTTTTTATAAACTGTGACTTACTTCCCATGAAATCTTGATTCACAAGGCACCAAAATGGATGGCAATAATTGCATTAATTGATTTTGTTTGACTTTATAAGGAACTAAAGAATAATAACCTGTTTATTTGGTATTAAGAAGAAACTACAGTAGCCTGGATGGGACAAACGCTGGCTGTGGAGGGATTTTAGGAGAAATTTTTAGGTAATTGCTTATTCTTATTATATATAGAATATTATATATTCTTATTATATTATCTTAGTGATGTTTTTACTTTCTTTTTTTTAAAAGCCATTGTTGTTTGGTATGGCAGTTGACGTTAATGAAACTAGATGTCTTTACATTCTTTATACAAAAGACACACAAAAAAGCATCTGGCTTAAATAGAAATAATAAAACAGGAAAAAGAAAAATCAAAATGAAATCAAATCATACAAAAAGCAGAAATGACATTATATACCTTTTAACTCATCAGGATCTAAAGCTTTCGGATAGAAAGAAGAAAGGTTAGATTTCAGGCATTTTTGAAGTCTGACTTTACAAAAGAGCCACGCCTGAGGATGTCTTTGTTGTCCTCAGTGTGACCTCACCTGACCAGCGCTGCCACGTTCTCCTTTGTTGCTCTCATGTCTGTTAATAGTTCTCCCGGGGGGATTGACTGCTCTGTGTCCCTCTACTGCCTCCATGCCTCAATCTCCCTCCTTTGTTCACCTCCTCCCACCCCATCTATTTCTGGAACTGGTGATATAATGAAGACAGTGCTCACCACGAATGACTCTCATCATCAGTGCATCAGTCATACTTCTGTGTGTCCATCACTTTTTTATTTATTTATTTATTTATTGTTGTTGCTACATTAAATGTAGATTTTTGTTTTGTACTGATGGTGATCCATCAGCCAATCACTGAGGCAAACACACGGCTCATCCTCAACTTTATTATTTTGCTTCTGGGTTCACCTCAGACTGAAGTGGACATATCGTTTTAAGAACGGTTTCTCTGAGAGCTTAATTACCCGGCACAGTAGCCATTTCATCATTTAAAGATATTATGTGATTTAATACTTAACAGAGCTAATGGGCAAAGGCCATCTGACTTAACACTACCCAGCCAACCCGCTCTACATGCGAGCGCAGCGGTAGTTTTCTGTGTGGTTTAACACTGGTCAGGATTTGGCTGCCCTGCTGTCTAGGTAATGCCCTGTAATTGGTCTTCTAATTTTGTGAGATAATGAGACTAAGAGAGGATGGCAATGACTACTCAGTGCTATTTACCTACAGCACCAGACAATTAGAGTACATAATGCTAATCACAGACTAGCAGGTGAGGGCAATAATGAGAGGGAAGAGGGATTAGTTCTCACTCTGGAAATGTTTAAACTCTTTCTTTATTCTGAATAAAAATTATCTTTTTAGAGATTATGTTCACTTTTTAGTGATGATAATGTGTAGTATGGTCCATGAAGAACACTCACTGGCAACGGTATTATGTGCACTTTGCTAGTAGTGCTGGGGGGAGTACAGGATTTAGCTGTTATCTTGTGATGCTGATTACTGTGATGCCTGCCAGCCAAATACAAGTAGTCGCCCCTTAACCTAAGCAACTAAAACATAAAAAGACACATATATTATGTTGGGCTGTGAGGTAGCCCCAGAAATTTATTTCAGAGGGAATTCGCTGCCCAAATTTCTTTATTTTCTGTCTCTGGATTCCTCAAGATGCCCAAAATAGGTGCCAGGGCCTGTCAGACTTTCTTGCACAAACCACTGAGGATAAACCTTTAGGGATTTTCATAACCTCACACACACTCCAAGAGAGAGTGCTGATATAAGGAAGGCCCTTTCGGGTTGACAGTGACCTGTCAGATATGTCAGCTAACACCCACTCCTCATAAATTACCAGTTACAGACCCTAATTTAGCTGTCTTTTACATTTCTAACAATTCATCAGCTGGAATCCCTCTGGGCCTTTCGGCTCTGAGGAAGGTTAGACCAGGGTGACAGAGTTCGGAAGCGCTCAGACCATGGCCTGAAGCTGAGGGAAAAGAAGTGAGAGATGTAAACAATAGTGGCAAGTTGCATGTCCGTCATGCTCGTTCTCTCAGCTGTGGCAGGAGGATGGAGTGGAGTGACGGGTGCTCAGTGGCTTTGTACCCTCTGGACAACATATGGTGTATCTAATGAGACTGGCCATATGTAGGTAGATACACAGTGAAGGACAGATGCATGTAGCATACAAAACAGACATGTAAACATTCAGCAGCTATGTGTGTGTTTCTCGCTATAAATGTGCTGATAGATGAGCCATCCAGCAGATTGACCAGATTGACAGAATAGGGAAAATAACAAATTTTCTTCTAAAAGCTTTCACTTTGTAAATGTAAAAGCAGAGATGTCATGCAGTTCTTTGAACAGCTGTTTTCTTTTTTATTTAATTTAGACTTTGTTTTTTCCTTCTTTCTCTTGAATTTAGTTTTTTCTCTTCTCTCTTTTCTTATCAGGTGCAACTAGCTCCACCCACCCTGTGGCTTTTGTCATTATTAAAGCTGAATTTACACTTGGCATGAGGGGTTACCTCACAAGCTTACTGTGCTCTTGGATAGACCAAATTAATAAACAAAACACAAAAACAACCTGATATTGGAAATTAACTTCAGTATTTTGACTCCCATAGAACCATCAGCTGGCCTCGGCATCATGTTTATGAAGTCTGTCACTTAAATACTGATTAGATTGGACACCCTGGGATGTTGGAGATTATGAAGACAGAGAAGGTCGTGTGTCTGTGTGCGTGTGCATGAATGAAATTTTGCTGGCTCTTTATTTGTCAGCATGTGTGAGGCTGTGATTTGTGAGGTTCCTCCAGGGTAGGAATGAATAGAAATATCTCCTTGCAAAGTGATAACCTTAGGCTTAAACACAACACAGTAGATGCATTTGTTTTGGCTTTCTTTATTTATATATATATATTCTGTCCCTGAGAAAACGAGCTGTTGTCTCTGCAAGACCATAAAGTGGAGATCAATGACAGGCTATAATTTGTAGCCCCAAGAAAAGGTCCTGATAGATGAATCTTATTTGTTGCTGAGACATCATTGGAAGCCCTGACTGGCCTGACATGGGGAAGCAGAACAGGTTTAATAAGATAGAATGAATTCAAAACACATTAAATTGTTTAAAAGAAGTAAAACTAAAGTAAGTTGAGTGCAAAATAAAGTAAAAAAAAACAAATTTTTTTTCTTTCAATGCTTGATGGCAAAAGATACAAAAGGAAGATATCTTGTATAATTTATTAGACTTGCATTACAAATTTCATCACATTTTTCAATTTTAGGCTACATTACAATGTGAGAAAAGCAGAAATGATGGTTTTCTTCCCTTAATTCAAGAAATCAGTTGCCATAAAGAAGTTCTTATAACTTATAACTTATTATAGGTGGGCATTGATGTAGCTGAGTAAAATCTTCCTTACAAAAATGGAATAATTTAGTAGTATAGCTAATTTTAGGAACCAGGTTAGTCATTTTCAACCTGGTTTTGTGTCTATACTCCCAAGATGTGCAGTGAGTCCATCTATTCATCCAAAAACATAAGAGCCCCTTCACACTCTGAGACAAGGAATAGAATCACCCAAATCTGTGGCATTTCTCGGAGTTAAGGACTTATTTGGACATTTCACCAGCTGTCAGACCTTGGGCAGCTGTATGAGCTGCCTTTATGAAGTTGCTCTGCAGAAACGTCCAAATCTCCACTCTACAGAAGAACCTAAAACCCAACAAAGAAGTCTAAAGAAAGTTTGTTCCCTTGCCTTTTAATATATATTATAGGTAATTAGTTAGCTAGCACCAACTTTCTTCCCAATGTTAATCTGCATATTTTGGATCAGAATTATCTTGATATTATTTTAATCAGTAATTGAATCAGGTCAAAGTAATTAATTTAACAGTAGTCAAGTTGTTTAACTCCCACAAACAGTGCAACATTAAAATTCCTGTCTTTTTGACCATATTCCTGTCAGTCTACATCAACCACACTATTCTTATCTGAACTCAAGTTTTGTGCCCTACTTCTGTCTTGAAAAACTGCAGTAGCACTGGGTGTACAGACTGATACAACCCCACTTGGGACATGTCCCTGTCAGGGAACAAGTAAAGAGTTTAACTACTCTCAGTCTGCTGTCTCCAGGGAAATGAGCCAGCATGGTCTGAGCTGTAGTATCTCACAATGCCCTTGATGCCCCACAACTATGGCGGTCCTCTCTAATTCTGTTTTCTCAGAGGCCATAATGTGTCATCATCGAGCTGCTTGCAGTGACGGCCATTTGTTGACAGCTGGTTTCTGATGGTTGGCATCAGGAGGCAAAATAATGTTATCTCCTTAGAATTTCCTCTTTTATAAATGAAGCCAAGGGGCCATAATTGTAGACATAGCGATTTACTTTGGCTTTTGAATTTTATCAGCTCTGAACTTCTTCCTTACATCCTAAATTTAGATGGATTTAGATTCAGATTTGGTTGATTTTGATGTAAACAAAAATTTGTGATTCACAGCGAGCGAGAGAAAATTCAACGCCTCAAAGCAAAGATTCTTTTTTGCAGTTTAATTCTTAGAGTTGTTGATAGACGGCTATGTCAAGGCTGCCCCCTTCCCAAAAAACATGTTTGGGTCATGCATATTTCTTGATTACGCTTGAAGAACATGCCCCCTCTAGTGGCCATAATCATTACTGCATTTGAATAATAAAAATGGCATCCTTTAAGGTGAATGTGAAACTATCTCGTAAGCACGACACATGCTCGGTAGTTCGCAATACGCACTTATGTGTATAATTCATCGCCAGCATGTAGTATGCGACCCTACAAGTTAGTAATTTTGTGGCATGCTATAGCATTTTAACTTGTTTCCAGTTAAGAACACTGAAGTTAAAATGGCAGTTTGTTTAAAGCTTGTAGAATTTTTTTTATTAAATTTAAATTTATGATGAAACCTGACAGTTCTGGTCTGGGCTTGAACAAGGACATTGAAACCTGGCTGAATGTCTGAGGTGGTGATGCAAAGGACAGCTAAGAGGTGGTCATCAGTGATGGAGGATCTGTGTTTGGATTTGTTGAACTTCATCACTGAGAATGTCTGTTCACATACATAGTTAGATTCAAAGAGGACAAGGGTCCTCTGAGCAGGCCTCCTCCGGTGTGGGAAGTTCTCTTCTTTAACACCGTCGTACGCAACACTTCCTGATGCATAATACAATGCAAAAACGTCAATTTCTGCACAGGGTTAATTTCTGTCACTTTATCCTGCATTCTCTTTAAAAGGCCAACGTTTTTCCCAGTCAGATCTGAATAACCATCACACCTGCCAGATTGTCCCATTTCAGTCCTAACTTGTCCAAACATGCATTTACCTCTGAGAATAAGTCCTGACCAGTAGTTGTCCATTTCATTGACTGCATGGCTGCCAGCTCCTCCTGCATATATTTTACTAAGAAGATGAGAAGCTGGTGGTGTCCCGCACATCGCAGCTCATCCAAAGCCAGAGAACAACAAAGTCTGCAGCTCTGTTCTTCAGCTGAAGCTCCAAGTTTCCAGCGACATCCTCAACCCGCCTCGTCACAGTGCGTCGGGTTAGTAAGACGTTCTCAAACGCGTAATTTTTCTCCTGTACCAGTCCAATTAACACTACTTAATAAACTCTCCGTCAGAAAATGCCCCACTTTTTTTGCCGATTTTCGTAATGTCATTTTTTTTACACAGCGCCCTGTGTACCACAGATCAAGCACACAGCTTTACCTTTAATTTCTGGGAAGAAGTTCTTGTCGGTCCATGTCGTGTTAAAAACACAACATTTGTTTTCAACTTTTCTATTCTTTGCGTGAGTTGACATATTCAGGGTAACCTGGCTAGTCTTGTCGCTGTTCACCTTCACTCGAAGCTCGCATCACGCACATATGTCAATACAGAAGTAGCGAAACGCTTTTCAAAATAAAAGGAGCACAGTTGTACTGCACGCACAACATAGATATTTTATAATTTATCTATGTTTTAATTTATGATTGGCCTCATGCGGGCCAGACAGGGATGCACAAAGGGCCAGATGTGGCCCGCGGCCTGTAATATGCCCAGGTGCTCTGTCAAAATTTGAAGTAATTATTTTATAAGGAGACTTATCTTACTTGTTTTAAAGAAAAAGTTGTAAGGTGGATAATCATTTTTGCCCATCTTACAAAAGCACCTGGACATATTAAAGCCTTTCCAGGTGGTTAGCTGATGGCTACTTGCCACATGTTTGTAACTACTAGCTTAACTTTGATTTATTGAATCAAAGAGAGCAATCCATTAGTATCCCAGTGTAGGGAGTTATTTTTATTTGCCCATTTCTATCCGCTATAGAAATGGGCTAATGTGGATTTAATTGGATTATAATTGGACTACATTGAATTGTGCGTCTGTAAAGAGTCGTAACATGACTTTGTTGTGAATTAGCATTATACAAATACAATTTTATTAAACTGCATTATGGGATACAGCATGGGACTTAGACTGGTCGGATAAATGCTGGAAAATGTTTCTAAATTAAGGCACCATTTTGCGTGCCACAGATTTAGCAATATTTTGCATACTGCTTAAATGAGTGAGATCAGTACATAATAATGGTACGTGACCTTAAAAACAGCCTGTGACTTTTGAGAAAATGCTTGTGGCATTATCACCTGCAGCGTCTGTAAACTACCCAAATACTGGAGTCATACTGTGGGGCCTCCTGCCCGGCTGACTGTCTGCTTTGCCTCGTTTTGATTCAGGATTAACACATAAATGACCATTTAAATGAGCTGTAATAGCGGAATAATCTCTGTGACCTATTAGAGTAATGCAGCAATAAAACAAACAGACACACAGGCTTGTTTAAACACACACACACTCGCATCTAGTATATTCAAACATGCAGCACACTTTAATTGATTTGAGAGGGTTATTTGTTTTTTTGCAAGCTTATTTAAAGGGATGGAGTTTTTATGTGCATGCAATGATGATAATGGAACACTGAGTTTGTGTTTTGAGTGAATTGTGCTGTATAATAGTTTGTGAGCTTGGTTATCTGACAGAGGGGGGGGGGGATTCAACTGTAAGCCATAAAAGTGTCACATAGAAACACTTATGGAGATTATGTTGATCACATTCAGTGCAGCGGTTGGCTCAACAGCACAACAATGAATGGAAAAGATATAGCAGAAGATGAGAGATGCAGTAAAAAATAGACAGATACAGAGAGATAAACTAGAATTCTGCTATGATTTTTTTTATGACGCAGATAGATTAGCAGCCATAAGAAAGGAGGCTGAGTCAAACTGAGAATCTCTCTGGAACCTGGACTGTTTACATAGCGGATTTAGTCATGCAAACTCTAAATGTAGTGCATTTCCCTCAAGCTCTTTCTGAAATCTTACCCAATGCACACAATTATCAGCAGAAGCTCTTCTCCTCCTGACAAATCCTTTGGAATCTTTTGCTGTTTAATGTTTGATTAAACTCACTCAAAACCACCACGATAAACCTGATCCTGATTGAGAGGAAGGTCATCGTCTTCATTGCCGGAAACTGAATCAATGCAGCGAGCAGGAAGCATCAAGGGAGGCCAATTTTTTTCCCTGCTCCTCATTTACGATCGCCCAGAGACTCGGCTTCTCTGTTTATTTTATGACCTGAGATATGACACCCTGTCAAAAAAAGCCATCGTAATCCCTCCTCAGGCTGACACCAGGCCCAGTCAGGGGGAAAAATGTTCTGCTTAGCATGCCTCAGGCACATCTACCTGCGAGGTCTTCCTGAAAAACAGATGGCCCACTGGCATATTTTTTAGGCAGAACTGTGGTTTAAAGTAAACTTCTCTCTAAATGCATCATTTAAACCAGCTGTCTAGGGAATACAGTTTTATGTAAAATAACGGGTGCACTGCTAGGACGCTACAAGTACATTTCTAGGAATAATCAGTTCAGGCTCATTAGTTAAAACACGACTAATTTAAAAAGTCAGGATGATTACGTTCTTCCGATGTTAATCACCATGGCGACTGGAAGCGAGGTACCGATCTTGAGCGGTTGAAAGTGCTATCTTCTAAAATAATGACTCCATTAATGACAGAGCGATGTTATTGTGCAGCAGTTCTCCTTCTACACCGCGCTAATTGAATGCACCAATAATTGATTTACAGCAAAGTCGTAATGCTTTCTGAGCTGTCAGTTTCTGGCCTGTTGTGTTCGTATAAATCAAGACGAATTGAATTGGTTTGGTTAGACAAAGAGAGCTGAGAGGGAGGAAGTGAAGACGAGTGCAAACATGAGAGCAAACTCATCGTGGAGCCTAAAAAAAAACAGGCCATCTCTGTTTGATGACTGAGATACTTGAAAAGGAGATGAAACAAAGATAAAAAGCAGAGAGTCTGAAGACAGTTGAACAGAGAGAAAGGGGTGATTAAGCAGATTAAAACAAAGACACACATGAGCTGAGAGGTCGGATGAACAAGATGGGTGTACCCCTGGTTGTACATCAAAGGTGGATGTTTGCAGCTGATTAAACATGTAAACATCTGCTCCCGGTTCAGCTTGTGTCAAAATTTTTACCTATTTTCTCATACTTTAACACCACAATTATTCTTCTGATGCATGTACAATGTCAACAAGTCAGGTTTTATGTTAGCGCTTGTAAGCCCTGTGCCTATCTTTTAGGTCCTTGCAGGAAAATTGCTCAGCCATAATGCAATGAGTAAATATCTCTGCAATCACGAGGTCAGATTGAGTCATAGTAAAGGGAACACTTGTGGGATTTGGTAAGATTGAAAAACAAAAATGAAAAATCTAAACATTTGCAGCATGGATATAATTATCACTTTAGAATAATGCAGCTGTAGCTTTAAATCTCTACCAAAATGCAATGTGTGAACTTTGTCTCTGCAAAGGGCATTTCTAATAAAGTGAAGCAGAACAAAGTGGTCTTAGTACAGAGTTTAGGCAATGTCTCTAAAATGGCCATTTTGGTATACAGTTTGACACAATCTATTTTAAGGTTTTCTCAGGTTTTTAGAGAATAAAGGGTTGTGCTGTGTCCTGACATTTTTAAATTTTGCACCATTATGTTTTTCTAACAATATATATAATCAGACAATAGGTTTTTTTCTGACTCACTGTGCAGCAGCTCTGCATGTTTTCAATGAGTTGAAGATTCGTTAACAGTATCTTTTCATTCTTGCGGAATTAATCGACTTTTTACGCATGTTTTTTCCATAAAAACAAATAACATGTAATGTTTAATGGAGAAATACGCACCTTTCTTCTGCATCCTTGAAGTACAGCAGCAGGTTGTTGATCAGTGGGAGTCAAAATCGTTCAGAGCCACCATTAACAAACATTTGGGGGGGTGTAAATTTCTGAGGTTCATAAAGTAGAAATGTCTGTCCTGGTTGTTACACGTGGTCAGCCATGTTGTGGTTGGTCTGGTCTGTCTTTGTCCCTCTGGCCAAATAACGGTGGTGCAAGCACACAATCTCGGAGTGATGGACATTTTCTGCTTTGGCAGCTTGTCTGGTGGTCCGTCTGGCCTCCAGCAATCTAGTGGCACGATCCCGGTCAGGTTGCCCCAGCCATGGCATTCTTTCAAATGTCATTTTCTCCAAACACCTGGAGCCTTGTTATAGGATTGGATGTGTTAGACAGAGGGGTACTCATTTGGGATTAGTTGGAGAAAAGCATTGCGACTGCTTCCCCAAAATATTGTTTTGAGACACAAGACAAGTCTGGCATGACGAAATCCCACATGTTTGGAATGATTAGAAAGGAAACTTCACATGCATTTGAACAAGTAGGTGACTTTTTAATAGAGAAAAGCTCATCCCAAACAAGTCATTTTTACAGATCTGGCATAAAGCCTCCACAAACATGGCAACACAAACGTCCAGAAAGCTCTGTTCTCCACTATCTGATGGCAATACTGTTTGAAATTTGTTAAGCAAATTAATGAACATCAGGAAGATGCTGAATTATCTGTTAACAGCTTCTTTTAGGACAGGACCACTGTCCTGCAGGTTTTGAGATAAATAGATCTCCCAAAAGCTTGTTAATGACCCATTAACTTTAGTGAGGTGTATTGATACAGAGAAACATCTGAAATGCTGGAGGATAGAATTAGAAATCTGATGCTTTAGACTCCAAATGAAAAAATGTGTATGGAAGTGTTTGGGACATTATGAGTGGAAACCATACCCTACAACCACTTTCTTTTGTTATGTTGGTTAGATTCCTGTATGCATCTGTTTATATTTGCTACATCTACAATGTAAAGTTTTTGTAGTTCTTAGTCCTTCGGGAGCTTCTTTCTTCCTGTATCACTTCTGATTTAAAACCAATGTACTTTTTAATGTCCCCCAAAACCTTTTTTTTATTAGGGTCTGTATTTACTTCTTTGCCTGTCATTCCTTTGCAAACTGGTCATGCTTTCTTTCACCTCCAGGCTTAATGCCTCCACCCTTCCTGCATTTTTCTCTCCTGTCTGTCAGCGTCTAGCTGGATCGATCACTGAGGGTATATAAGATGCAGTGCAAGCTTTTTGTGTTCCGTTCACTTACATAGAGATGAATGTTAATCAATTTGTTGGGCATAGAAAATACGTCGAAAGCTACTACATCGTCCCATGTGGGATGCGTATCATATATCATTCCCAATGCATACCGAAACATGGGCATAGAGGGGTATTATTGAAGTCTTGTGTGTTGGAGTTTGCCACTACGCCTACTGGTTGGATGTTTTTGTGAATGATTTCTCTGCTGTAATGTTAAAATGTCATCCAGACACGCTGGACGTATGCATGGTCTTTTAAACCGCTATATTATTGTCATAAATGCAGAGACGGCTTTCAGAGATGATGCATTTGGATGTCTGAGAACATTTTTTTCAGTGCAATATTACCTTTTTGTGTTGCACTGTGAAGCTCAATTGGTACCACTCAAAGGTTAACAATATTTTGAATTTGGGTTGTTGGAATAGACAGCATAAAAGATGGATGCAACCTTCACCAGCTTAAAAGTTAAGCCAGTGCAGAGCTGCAAGGTGTGTTGAGCTGAGATGGAGAGATAAGCTCCATAGTCTGATTATTGGCTAAATAATTTTACTCTTTAAAAAGAATAACACTTGCTTCAATATTTCTTAACATGTTATGGAGCAGCAAAAGATATTTTCACTACAGTAACTACAGAAGGGCAATCCTTATAAGTTATATGCTGATGTAAAGGTGACTAATCAGACTTTCTAACTATGTAAAATACAAAACTGGTTGCAGTTATTAAAGGGAAATAATAATTGGCCAAACACAAATTTCGTTACTTTATGTCCTATGTTTGTCTCAGGCCAGCTCTCTGCATAAGCAGACTAGTATTATTATATTTTTTCCCATGAATAACAGCTACAGATCATTAGTGTAAGCAATATTTCAAGTTTGAAAGTATTAAGACTAATAACTGGTAGCCCCAGCTGCAGGTCAGCAGTGTAGACTTTTATAGGATGTCTTGAAGCTAGATTTTGCAATTTGTACTTTATTGCCTGAAACATGCAAAACCACTTTATGATCCTTTAAAATCTGAGACACAGACAGCTCCTCTTTGTACAATCTTGTCTTTCAGTCATTATGCTGATTTTCTGTCTTCCTTTTTCATTTTTTTTTCAGCCAGTGACTTTTCTCCTACACTGGTTTTATCCTTCTAAGATCAATGATGGATCCATGATTCCCCAGTCCCGATACAAGTCCATGTCTATGGTCTTACCTGCTTTGCTCTTCAGTCTGAAGGAGATCAATCTCCATAAGTCTGTCAAACAGCCCTCCAGGGTACATTTTCCACTGAGCTGCTCCTCCAGATGCCTGCAGACATTTTAGTCCATGGTCTCTGCTGCCTATTGCAGCTCTCATTTGTGTGAATTTGTCTTCCATCACAGGCAAAGATGATCCTTTCACCCAGCGTGAATTTATTGAAGAGGCACGTTTTTTGATTTGATATTTAATCAAAGCAGAGGTGACACCATGAATGTCACCACACAGTGGGAAGAAAAGAGGCAGTGACTGCTGCAGTATGGTCCGGGTCATTAACAGATGCTAATATATAATCTAAAAGGAGAGGACACAGGATGAAAATGGAGAGAAATGAATCGGTGCCATGTTTGATGCCAACAGCTTTTTCAGCATCATTAACTGGTGCCATTAAAGCGGCTGTAGCTCAGGAGGAAGAGCAGATATCTTCCAACCAGGAGGTTTGTAGATCAATTCCAGGCTTTCCCTGACTATATGTCGAAGTGTCATTGGGCAGGACACTTAACCCTAGGTTGCCTCCTGATGTGCCTATCAGGGTATGAGTGTGTGTGTGTATGGGTGAATGTGACAAGTAGTGTAAAGCACTTTGAGTGGTCAAGCTGACTGGAAAAGCACTGTATAAGTACAAGTCAGTTTACCATTACAACATATGCCCATGTGGATCAGCACTCGTGTCTGTGGGCCATTATTAATATGAGACAGTACCAGTTTTCCAAAGGTATTAAGAGATTAGTGTGGCAGCATTTTACAAGTGCTCATGGAAAATAGATTTCTTTTCATCTCCTCGCCCAATCCTTGTCATTGGAATAAATTCCTAAGTAATTGGTTTTATTCATCTGACTTCCTGAATCAGGGTGGCTCAAGTAATAGTGAGTTAACAGGTTTCACTTTTTCACCAGAAATTTCCCAGTCATTGATTCCAGACTCATATTTACTTGGATTTTTTTGCTTTCACTGCAGTTGAAATCTTTTTAACCTAAACCATGAGGTCTCCAACAGATGGCCAAACTGTGCCAAAATTGCCATTTTAGAGACCCGTCTTGAACTGTCTGCCCTTAAACCGCTCTAACTTTGTTCTGCTCTTTATCAGAGTTGACCTTTGCAGACATAATGTTCACATATTGTACTAAGATTTGATAGAGATTTAGGGTGCGCTCACACCGAGCAGTCATTTTGAGCCGTACTATCCATGGCATATCCATGACTATCCAAACCTGTGACAAAGTGATGAGTCACAGGTTTTTCTTTTCAAATATGTAAACATCAAACTGGTATTGCCACAGATTTCTTTTACCTTAGGAAGATACAAAGCATATAATTAGCTTTAAAGCTTCCCTATCAAATGACTTTGCTTTTCCATTTCAGTGACTAAACCAGGTATGTTAACTACCTTCAGCTTGAGCTCTTACATATTTGACACTGAGCTAATGATAGAAAAGCATTGGGTGGTAATCCACACTGAGATTTTTGCTTGTGTGGGCAAAGATTCTAACGACAAATATTCGTGAAAGCAGATACTGATCCACACTCCTACATATAATGTGAATGACAGTAAGAGCTAATGGGCCGCTGCAGAGAGGAAGGTAATGCAGCATTAAGGACGGGATGAGACGTCACAAATACAGCGGCGAGGCTAATGCAGCATCACATCTTCAGCGAGACGGGATGGGTCATGAAACTGCTGGGAGGGGGTCATCACACTGTGTGCTTATTCATGTTATTTGCAAAATGGTAATTGTTCTTGTATGTTTTATAGGGATCAGTGACCAAATATTAATATCAAGTTTATGATTTTTGGATATTGCTGTCACAGGTTTTGACTTCATAGATTAGAAACATGTTGAATAAAGAGAATAAAAAATGAATAAGAGAAAGCTGCATAGTCATTTTTTGGCTAATAATCTGTTCCACACACTGCTGCAGCCGAAGGGCAGGACTGTTCGTTTTATGGCAGCGAGCCCGAGTGTAGCAGGGCGATGCCAACGCCACCCTGCTGCCTTCTTGATGTCAGTTTGTGCAGGAATGGAAAAACAAATCAGTCAACACATGCTGCGATTATTCTTCTCCTTTTCTTTTCCACATCTCTGTGACAGTGTGAAGGTTTAAAACATCATCTGTCTTCTGTGTGTGAGGCAGAATTCTAAACAGCAGTGATGTCTGTCTCTACTTTTAATGACCTCCTCTCACAGTAGCCGATGAAGCCTGCCGAATGGGAGAAATCCAAGGACCAAAGCCACATCAAGATCAATAAAAAGAGCACGTTTGTATTTTATATATAAGAACCGTACTTATGTATTCTTTTGAGTCTTTTCTTCTTCTTCTCTACATTCACTCGCTCTTTCAGCCCTGTTTCTTACCTGTGGGCTCTAAAAAATATATCGCGACCTAACTGGGTGTGCATAGTGCAACATATGAACTCGTATGAGCTTGAAAGTCTATGTCCCCTGTGCTGCTTCCCCTGTGGGATTAACTGTAATTCTATGCTGTCAAAGGCTCAAAAATACTAACTTCAGTCTCCAACTTTATCATTAAAATGCACCATCTTTGTCACACAAGCCTTACTGGAAATTAGCCTAATTGGAAATTCACTACATTGATCTTTAAGTGTGGGTCTTTTTTCTGTAATGTGTCACATGTAATGCGTTTCATTTACCGAAATTTATTTCCTGTCATTGCACTGACAGATGGGCCATTTCAGAAGGTAGGTTAAAGGTATGTTTGCTCAGACTGAGAAGGTTTAAAGATAGTAAGAATCAGGAGGGAAGACATGTCAAATTTGTTTGTCATTTAAGATTTTTCAGTCTTACTGACAATCTAATTAAAACAAAATCTATTCCATTATGCTTTGCACTTGGTTCTGCAACAGCTCTGTGATGCTGGTTCGCTAAGGTCTACTTGTTGTTACATTTTGTTGCCACTTGGGGGCAGACTCAGAAATATATGGGACAGTCTGAGGTTTTTGCCGCTCTTGGTTTTGTTGTTGTGGATCCATCAGCTTTGTTTAGAAGTAGAAGATGACCTGCTTTGTAATGGAGTGAAGCTGAGTTTTCAGATTAAAAAACCCAAAACAAAACATTGCCCCATGTCCTTTTTACCCCTGCTTCATTGTTATTTATCCTCTTTGGTGCTTAGTCCTCTTGTGATGAAATCTGTTGTTCTGAGCCCTGTCCTGGCTTGAGCGAGCGGGTTTGCATGCACTGATTTAATACTGCAATCCTTTACTTTGCTTTGAATGAGATCAATGCGGACTGTCTGTGCAGGCATAAATAAGCCCACCTGGCATTGACCTGTGGCACTGGATGTGCAATATGAATTGTTTTAGGGATGCCAGGCTGTTATAAAACATAAAAGTAAGAAAACATCTTCAAAGCAAACAATTGGCAGGCCAGTTTAACCAATAATATTTTAAAAACTACCCTAAAATTGGCCTCAGATTTAGTGAGATTCTGTTATCAAGGCCTGCAGCTGGATTATAAGTTTTAAACTAAACAAACCACTGTGCTCACAAATAACCCCATCAATGTCAACATTTGGCTGAAACAGCTGATGCAAATGTCTAGCTCAGATACACGGCATCCATCAACACTCATTGTCTGACGCTTGCAGTGGATTGAACGAGGCCTTGTTAATTATAACTGCTGTGCTGAGTGTTCTAAAACTGACCTATTCTTGTTTGCTGCACTTGTTGTTTAGACAAAGCTGCACAGAGAAATGCTGCTACAAGCAAGAATGCACCCTTTGGTAAAAAGTCTACCTCAGACTCCCCAGTGGTGGCGCTTTGCTAGGGGATCAGCTCTGTGTGCCTTGAAGAAATACAAAATCTGATAAAGAGAAGTTGGCTTTTTAATGTTATGGAAGACGATAAGGCAACTCTCTGAAGGGCCTGCCAGGGAGGCATAGACTCTAAGCTGATCAATGGGCTGCTGCAGAAGTATAAATACACTGTAAATAAATGGAAAGCAAAGTACTTTATTTGGCTCTGTGTTTATGTTTTATATTTACTCAAAAAAAGAGCATGTCTAGAGAGCAGAAATAGATAAAGCAGTTGTCAGAATGACTAACTCCCCTTCTGAAATCTAATAGATGTGCCCTGGAATCCCTTAAAGATCTCGCTAATCCACTTTTAACTCATCAAAAGATGTTATTTGAGATTTGAGCACATTCAATGGTTTGACCTCTGACATGCCTGTTTACACTTGACCTTGTCGATTTTCTTATTGTATTTTTTCTTTTTGTTTCTTTCTTTGTGGTAACAAATGTGTCCTTGGAGCAGGGAGGTGTTGTTATGGCGCCAGCTGAGTAAAAAACCTGTATTGTAGTGTATATTACCTCACCACAGCTAAAGTGGGTGGAATTATCCCTCAACTGTCTTCACTGTAAATCCTGACCTCGCTCTATAATCTAACTGTTAATAACTATTCCCTGTTCTTGACTGCATAATGGTGTTTGTGTGTTTAAATTGGCTGTTTTTTGTGTTTACTGGATTCCAGCTACGTTGTATCCTGAGTGCTTCCTGAGTGGGACCAGGGTAGCTCTGCTTGTATACAGCCTCACTTAGCTGCCCCACCACCCCCTGCTTCAACAATCGATTCTTCTTCTTAGCTGGACCCCCTGCCCTTACTTTCAACCCCTACATCATCCCAAAAGACTGTCTGTCAGACTGAAAGGAAATGGGGAGACAATGAAACAAAGAGAACTGTATGTAAACAAAGACGTGAGATTAAATGTACGTCTAAAAATTTATGTAAATTTTAATCATGCATGGGAATATTGGCTGATTTTTCACTAAAAAGAGATTAAAAAGAGATTTAGATTCCCAGTGATTGTTATTGCCTTTATTTTGTGGCTTTTTATCCTCCCAAATGAGCCAAATGTTTAAGCCACATAATATAAAGTTGAGTGGTTCACTTTTGGTTCAGCATCCACTTCCTCTTGCACGACAACCCTCCCTCAGCAACATCAACTTCTCTGCACATACACCCTCAGCAACACACCTGCCCTCTGACACCCACATTCTTCAGATCAGTCCGTCCACACCTTAATGAGGAAGCTCATTATGGACAAACAAGCCGCTGCTCCTCTGAATAAGCAACTAGGACGGCCGTGCTGTTCATCGAGGTGTGGTGCGGCAGCCTGAATATTTTATTGATTCTGCTAGTCCAGCTGTTGATCTGTCTTATGTACCCCGCGCCATTAATATAGTGCATGGAGAACAAAGCCCTGTGTCTGACCAGTTCATCAGGTTGCAGTAATTGTTAGGTGGCTGCTTTGTCCTGCTGGTGCAGTGGCTGCAAGAGGTCAAAGACATTTCAAATTATTAATGATCTCTGCTGTTGGAGGTGTGGGAGATTCTCTCTGGTCTTGTTCTTGGAATTTTCTGGGAGTTAGCTAGAGAGGTCATGTAATGCATGAAGACTTAATTGTTACGACTTATGTTGAACAGATGTTGTCAAGTGAAGTCATTTAATTTTATTAGAATTTTATGACCTAGAGATGTTCATCAGCCATCATATGCCCCACCAGTCATTAACTTAATTACTTATTTGGGTTTATTCTAACGAAGCTGACCACACAACCAATGTTGGCTGAATACATAAAGTTCCAGTAGATGCTTGTCATTTGTTAAACTGGTTCCAATTACTTTCTGTAGCGCTATGGTTCTACACAAAGTAGAACCAAACCATCTTTGCAAATGTAAGTTAAATCTGTTGCCCTGCTGCTGAGTCATTTCTGTGTTACTTTTGCAGACTTTATGTTCAGCATGAACTTCTGCTGACTTAAGGAGGGGAGTAAAAAGAGACTACACTTGTGTCAGTCATGTGATCTTGTGGGAATAACTGCAAAAACAACTCTTTTACAAAAATATCTTTTTTTTTTTATTTTCTGTTTTAGTGGCAACTATAGACTTAAGAGACAATAAATCTAAAGGGTTGAAATGTACAAAAAGAAATCCCCAGAGAATTTATTTTTCCAGTTACTGTACAGTAACTCTTGAAATAATAATAGTTTTTAGCAGGTTTTCCCTCTGCAAATTAAAAATATATGGTGCCTGTATGTGATTTTAAAAGAGAAAAATGAGGCTGTGAGAAGGAAATCAACTCAAATATTTGAGAAACACCAACGATGTACAAACCACGTATGACACTGATGGTTTTTATTATTATTATTCATATTTAAAATAACTAATTGTTGTTAGACATATTCTTAACTACATGTCTTTTAAATCTGCGACCTAATGACATAAGTATATGCTGTGGTCTATGTCTTGTGTTATCTTCTGTTCCTATATTATGTTGTTATAAGTTGTCTATATATTATATCATTGTATTTTAATGTTTTAAGTCCATCTACCTGCCTAGGTACAAACAATGGAAATTAGTCATTGGCTAGAATGTTGCATATTTACATAAAAATAAAGATTAACATGCTTAATAAATAAATAAATAGAATTTGATTGAATTGAGAGCGATAACAGCAGGAACAATTCCTGATTGCATCCCATAGACAGGTCCTAAGAGCAACTGTATCTAGTTTCTAGAGTCCACTACATTCAACAGGCTGCCATAGTACACACTAAGATCCTTTGTATAGGACCTGCCTCTATAGGCAACACATTTCCCACCTTCAATATGTGAGCTGGTGGTCCACATTTAAATGTGAAGGAGGTGAGGAGGTGAGATATAAGGAGGTGGTACAAGACTAGCAGGCTTTCTGTGAGTGTATGGAGAGCATGCTGATAGGCCACAGTGTATCACAGACAACCTCAGGTTCTGCACCAACTCTATTATTCCAGTTCAAACTGTCTACTGTCACCCAAAGAGCACACCATGGGTAACAAAAGACATCAAACCCTCCCTAATGATAAGAAGGCCTTCAAGCCTGGCAACAAGAAGGAGGTACAGACCATATTGGGGGATGCTTAAGACAAAAATCAGGGAGGAAAAGAGCAAACAGGAGGAAGCTGGAGTTGAAATTCAAACAGAACAACACAGGAGATATCTGGAGTGGCATGAGGACTGGTTTCAGACAGGCCAAAAGTGAACACACCCCCATATCCTTAGAGCCTCAGACTATGGTGACATCCGAAGTCGCACCTTTCTCTTCACTCCTTTCACTCTTCAACCTGACACCTCGGCTCATGCCACACCTCCCCCTCCCCCATCTGCCACCTCCACTGTGTCGGTCACTGTCAGTCATATACGGCGACAGCTGATGAGACATCGCAGGTGATGACGAAAGCACCAGTGTCCTTAAAACCAATGTCCCCCAGCTTTAGTCATAAGGACAGTCCTGATTCTGCTGAGAGTTCCAGATAAGGACATCATGCCTTGTTCCTGTGCCAAAGTCACAGTAGCTTAAAGAACCTGTGGCACTGACTACATACTTTATGAAAAACAGGAGAAACTTGTCCTGGAGTGGTTCAGAGTCATGGTCAGACCACTTCTGGGTCTACTTCAGTTCCCCTACCAACCCTGACTTGGTGTTGAGGACACTGTCGTCTTCCTGCTGAGCCACATTTATGCTCACTTGCACCAGCTGACGAAAGGTCGCGTTTTTTTTTCTTCTTTTTTTTCTTTTTTCTTCAAGTTTTGCAAAAAGGAAAAATCCGGAGCATCAAATGATAGTAAGGTTGATTTCAAGGAGGTTATTTTTATCATGCAGAGTTTCAAGCTTTCACAAATCCATTAAGGTTCTGCAGGTTATCATCCATACACAAGGATAGGGAGATAATGCCATTTGACCCAATTCAAAGGACAGAATTCTAAACTACTCCGACAACAGAATTATATCTTTAATAGTGTAATTCTTTTTAATAGTTGTATAGTTTTATTGTTTTGCACTTTGGGCAACTGGGGTTGTAGTAAATGCGCTATACAAATAAACTGGAACTTAAACTTCAGGTATTATCATCACAGCACAGCAACTCTTAGTGATGGTGCTTTAACGCTATTACAGATTCAAGGGCGACCACAGATGCATTGAATGACTTGAGTAAAGACCTTAGTAGAGCTTGTTTCAGACCAAGAGAAAACACAAGTTTGCAGAAGGTTCAGTGTTGTTGGAGTGGCCAGAGCCCCTTTGTTACCACCCTTCTATGTCAGCATTAGCATTTAGTCAGTCAGCCCATTTGTTTGCTGTAACTTGTCTGCAACTTGTGTCAGCAGAAGCACATAATAATAGTTACAGTAGTTTATATCTCTCACTCTGCAAGTTTATTAATATTCACTGAGATTGCGCTGCATGCTATACACAAGTAAACAGGAATGATTGTTATAAAATAAAGAGCTGTTTTTTTCCATGTTAGTCTGTTAGCAGTGATATCATTATTTCTTTTCTTATTATTTGCTCTGCATTATCTGCTTGAATCTTGGTAGTTAAAGCTCTCTCTGAAGTAGAACCTGTGTTTTCCACAGCGATGGCTTCAAAGTGAATGCAAATTTCGTCTCTTTGGTTTCAAAAAAGAGGAAATAGTCCCCCAAGTTGCAGAAATGTAATTGTATAGCTTGTCCACTTACTTATTTAGTTAAATTTCACTCAAAGGTTGTTAGTGTAGAAAACAAAGCTGTGTCAGTTACTCATATTTCCTCTGAGGACTGAGTGTAAACGTGTGCGCTGACATGAGCTGGTCAGGCTGAGGTGTGCTGAAGCCGAGGCCCAGCCATCCAATGAAGTTCCACCCTCTAATGTAATTAATTACAGCATTTATCTGAGCAGACAAAACCCAGCTGATAGATTATATTAGGATGCAACATCTTGGCCCTGCATGGCTGACTGGGAAATGGATCATGATTGTCTCGCCAGCAGAGCAACAGAGACAAACAAGCCCATCACCCCATATCAGTTCAATTAGCAGCAAGGCTCCCTTTCCCTGAAATACTCAGTCCTGTGATGGAGCTCCCTCCCAAACACCATTTGAACGTAACAAATTTTAGCTATTTTTTAGATTTTGGATTGAAGAAGAATTCTTATCTCAAATATAGAGAGAAGACACAAAGACTTCTTTATGTTAATAAAATATCACTAAAATCATATAAGGATATTATTGTCTCATCTGTTACGCCTTGAGTAAACAAGTCCAATAACTGTTTCCATCAGTCAGAGCTGAAATGTCGTCTGTCTTTGTTACCTAAAAATCTATTCACACACCCTGTTTGTGTAACAGGTTGATCTTAAAACTTTCCATTATTTAGTAATTACTACCTATTTATGTTTTTCCTTTTTTCTAAAAGTCTCTTATCATTCATACAAAATCACCTAACCCAACGTGTTTCCATTGTATAAAGTTTGACCAAAGCCTATTTAATGACATTTTTTGCAGCCCGTTCTTCTTCTGTGAAATAATAAAACCTGTGAGGAGTTAGTGCTGCAGACTGTTTATGTCAAGGCTCTTAACCGCTGATATTAAAGCCATTACATTTCTTTGAGCAGTTATAGGCCTTAATGTGATAAATTTTAGTCACAAAGCCAAACACTGAAGCGCCACTACAGCAGAGACCTTAAGTTGAATGGTGGCTGTTAGACCGATTTGGAATAAATAGGTGAAAATCAAAACAGTCATAGCACTACTTTAATAAAACACTTCTGCAGATCTATAACTGCACCCCATTACTCTAAATTAGATAAAGTCACAGACAGGCTTCATAGTAATTGTTTGGATCAAAGTTAACACATTTCTTATCAATATTTCATTGTTTTTGGCCAACAAATGGATAATTTTCCACAATAAGATGTATCACGTGTGCAAGTTTCATTACTGATTTGAACGCTAGTGGCGTTCATGCGAAGAAAAGCATGAACACAACAGGTCCAAGGTAAACACAATGGTGGATAGCTTTGAAGACCATCTCTCGGACCTTGTCTACAACTACCTCCGTCTGTATGATTTTTCCTACTCGTTGCACAGTGATAAACACTCGTGCTTTAAGAATTGGCAACAAATTGGAAGCATTTAGGGGGTTGATGCCCCAGAAATACAATGTGACCGGTAGGTTTACCTTTTCCTTATTTCAAAGTCCAAGTGCTGTGTACTCCCGCTTGTGGTGACCTGCAGTACTGAGCATTTTTGCCATGCTTCCGTCGTTTGCAGCAAGTATATGCATATATATGCAGCTTGATAGCTCAGTTGGCAGAACACCGTCTCCCATGCAGGAGGCCAGAGATCTATTCCCCCAGGGGACAAATATTACCACCTTCCTGTTGGGTCCTTGGGTAAGACCCTTAACGCTAGTGCCTAACCACTTTAAGTCGCTTTGGATAAAAGCGTCTGCTAAATGACTGTAATGTAATACACAAACACAGCGTAACGTTGACACGTACGCTTGTGTTCACAGCAAGTGTATCCCAGCCCTAACAGATCAACAAAGCTATTAATGTTACATATTTTGTATAACAGTAGGTTTTATGTCATTTTACACTATCTACCAGCATGTTTCTAATATATGTATTTGGATTATAATCAATCTAGCAACACTAATGAACACAATGGGTGCAAGATTCCCTTCTCAGAAAGTATCATTTAATACTTATAAAATATAAATATTTGACGTTATTTGTAAACTAATTGGATATTACATAAAAACATGCACTTGATATGAAATTACTTTGTATTTTCATTTTCATTTATATAAGTATTAAAGTTATTATATTTTTAATGTTTGCTAGAGATTAAATTTGATTACTTTGTACTTCTGCCTTTTGTCCTCGATTCATGTCCTCTTTACACTGATGATACATGCAGACACACAACATGTAAAATTCAATCCTTCTGTTCTGAAGTGTGTCACATCCTGTTGCTCACACATCCCTCGACAGTCAGCTGGTTAACACTATATTGCACAATCTCTGCAACAACTAGCTGCTCTGACATGACAGTCTTTGTGGGGCACTGTTTGGAAGTTTAATACTTCTTACAGTATATGGCTTTTCAAACAGCAGCAGCTTCCACAGAGTCCATCTGTGAAAATGCAACAATGTCCTTTTTTTCTCCCTGGAGGGAAGACGCACAAGCATCTTTATCTCCCACCGGCCGACACTCTCCATATTGCGACTCTAAATTACTTCCTCTGCCTGTGTGATGGAGAAGTAAAAGAAAAAGATAAGTCTGAGGCACAAATATGGAATTTATATACTGTATAAATGGCAGTTTCTTGTAGGAAGCCTTTAAAAGCAAACCCTCTGACAGATTGGAGAAATGACTCTTTAGAGTCTTGTGAGAGCTGATAGGAAGAGAAGGATCTGCAGTAGGGTGGAATGAAGTAGTGTGTAGCATACATAGCACATTTTTCCTCAGCTGTCATTTTATCAGAGTGCAATACACTATAACCTGTGTTTTGGTTCAGTAAGTGTATGAAGCACTGAAGCTGGTGGTGGAGAATAGAAGAGAACAGAAAAAAAAGCATAGCACCAAAATAAACTTAATAAATGGCTGGTTAAAGGAACTGATGGGTATCGGCGGGCTAAGCTGAGCGCAGCTTCGGCGGTCGCTAAGACAAAAACTCGGGCATGGGAGGAGTTTGGAGAGGCCGTGGAGAATGACTTCCGAACGGCTTCAAGTAGATTCTGGTACACCATCCAGCATCTCAGGAGGGGAAAGCAGTGCTCCGTCAACACTGTGTACATTGGGATGGGGGGCTGCTGACCTCAACTCGGGACATTGTGAGGCGGGGTAGGGATACTTCGAAGACCTTCTCAATCCCACCAACACGTCTTCTAAAGAGGAAGCAGAGTCTGGGGTAGCTGGTGCTGGCTCTCCCATCTCTGGGGCTGAGGTCGCTGAGGTGGTTAAAAAGCT
>JBAMHW010000021.1:21200390-21211930 GCA_037177495.1 Rhadinocentrus ornatus
GGGGTGATTTTGAGCCGCACTTCGTCTGGTCCCTCCCCTAGACACCTGTTTGCCATGGGGGACCCTACCAGGGGCATAAAGCCCCCGAAAACAACATAGCCACTAGGATTGTCAGGACGCACAAACTCCTCCACCCCGATAGGGAGGAGGTTCCTAAATCCATTCCAATTATAAAGTTTTAGCTTTTTTATTATACTTTTTATTATATAAAAAATATTATCATGCAATTTCCCTCTGTATTAATAAACTATTATACTGATATAACTGAATAATACAGTTATTCTGTTTTCCCCTTAATAGTTTACAGTTCCCTTTGAATGGAGTGTTTATGCTCCGCATAGATTGATATCTTACTCAACATTGATGAATATCTGTACAGTCTACTTCACAGAGAGTTATTTAGCAATTGGACAGAAGTCATTACGATGCTTTAGTTTAAATGAATAATATATAGGCATGCTTTAGCAATAAAATGCACAGTTGTTTATTTTTTATTTATTAAAATTTTTTTTTATCAGTCTTTGTTTTTTTTCCGCTGTCTGCCTTAAGGCCAGTGTTTACTCCTTGTATTCGAATTTGGATGCGATTTGTTTACTTTCAGTCATCACACACACATACACCATTTCTCCCCAGCCTCCATCAGAGATGCAGAAACTCCCAAGAGAGAGGAAGGGGGGGATATCACTGTACCTTGAGAAACAACATTCACTACGTCAGATTTTCTTTTCCAGCTCTTTTCCAACCTGCTGCTTTCTGATTTGAATTCGCAACCTGATGTATCCCCGGGTGTTTGCAGCACAATTTAAGTCATTCAAATACAGTGAGAATAATATTTAGCTTCAGTACAGGCCCAAAAGAACCTTAATAAATATGTGACAAAACGCATTACAGTCCTATTTGTTCATGTTCAAGATGTCTTTGCTGAATATTTATTTCAATGTGTTGATCTTGAGTTGATCAGCCTGACTTTATGACAGTAAAAGTCTTTTTCCTCTATATGCATCAGATTTCGTAAAATCATTTTTGAGACAATGTAAGGTTAACCAAGACAGTTCTGTAATCAAATATGAGTGGGATGCCTCAGCTTGAAGCGTTCTGTCAGACTGTGCTGTTGCTTCCAATAATAATTATACTAGCTGCAGCTGAAGAGCTAATCGAGGCAGAAGGCAAGCAGTGCTTATGAGTGGTTATTTAAAAAAGGGCAGATTTACACAGAAGTAACATGTTTTCAAGCTGTTAATGTTCAAACCTGCTGATTTTTAGAATTCTTGCTATTTATTTATTTGAGATGCTCAAAGAATGTGCACATTATTATGAAATTTTGCAGGAATAATGAATCTTATACCTTAAATGCTTAAAAATCAACTATTGTGTAAATTTTGGGCTGTGTGATTGAACAGCCTATACAAAAAAAGTTGTTTCTAGAATACAGAGACCATCTTGGCCCTTTTTCTCCATCTCAACATCGAAAGCCTTGAACATCTTATTTTTACACTGTAGAAAGAGGCTGGCACATGAAGTCAGCTGACTACCACAAACTTGTTTTCCCACTCAGGGCCCACTGTTGCTACCAGGGAGCACAGCTTGATCCACCGAGGTGGTGGTGATGAGGAACAGCTGCCCCCTTCTTATCCCTCCACTCTTCTGCCGTGTGTCCAAGCTGCTTACTGCTAGTCATCACCTTCCAGCAGATGTGCACACAGGGGTGTTAGGTGTAACATGCTGTCGGCTACTGCCCACATCCACTCACTTAAATATCAGCCAATGCAGCATGACAGCACACCTCATGCTTGAAGGCAGAGAGGGTCCATCAGGTAAAATACAAAAAAATACCTTAAACATGACCACAATTTTTAGATTGAAGTTCTACTTTGGTGAGCTTTGACCAGCAACTGTGGACTGCAGACTGACAGTAACTGTCATGACAATGCTAACTTGAGCTATATTCTACTATGGAGGAAGCTAATGTGACTTATGTCTTGTGTTTATCTGTCCATTTTTATTTTTTATCTTCAAAAGGGAAAATCATTTCACAGAAAAAGCAAGGCACTGGAGAAGGTGAGGATTTAAGGAAGCAAATGTGTAAACCTGGCATCAGGTTAGCCAGACAGCTAACAACGAAGCTAATGAGTTTGATAAGTTATGTCTTGCAGCCTTCTTGGTAACATGTACATGGAATCTAACTAATAGCATAAACATCATTAGTGTTTCAATCAAGCAGCAACCTCCGGCGGTGAAATGTGAAGCCTATTATTTAATCTTAAATTCTGCATAATTAGGGGCGTGTCCTTTTGATTGACATGTATCCAATATCCGCGGCAAGAAGGGAGAGTGTAGCACAAACGCAGTTTTTAGCCGGCTAACAGTGCACCTTACCTTTAGCCCACCTACCTTTATTTATACCTTTATTAGCCAGTTAGCTACTGTTAGATCCGAGTTGGCTAAGTTAGCTCTTAGCTACAGGCAGCTCGGAGTTTTATAGACATCAATCATCAACCCCCACCCTCACAGCACCCCTCTCAGCTCCACCATTTTGCCCATTTTTGTATTTTCCGGGAGTGACGGCAAATGTGACGCTGAAGAACCAAGAACGCCCAATGAGCTTTACTTTAGCTCTTCAGAAACCTACGGGTGACGTCACGGAGGCTCCGTCCATCTTTTATGTACAGTTTATGGTTTCAATGCTAATTAAGGTATAGATTTTTTCAAAACACACTCCATTTTTGCTGAGATTGATATGCACCACAACATGATGTAACGTCATTGATGTTATTCTGTACCTAATGTTTCAATTAATTAGTTTGAATAAACTAGTACACATCTAGTCTAAGATATAGTATCACACAAGTCAAATACATACCTAATAACCACAACTTGACAGATTGACAGACTATGCTTGACAGTTCATGGCAGAAAATATGACCCAGCTGATTAGGACCCAGGTAGATTTTAGCATGCCTTTGAGTTGGTAACTTGTCTTTAATACTTGGACTAACTACATTGATCCAACTTTAAATTTACCAGGTTCTTTTTTCACCACTGGTAAAGATATTGTACAGCATTCAGATTACTATTATTCTAGAATCTAAACTTATTTAGACCCTTTACGACAGATATTAAGAAATCTAACTTCTACATGTGGAGCATGGTTCAGGACTGGTAACTTTATTTATTGGAGCATATTGCATCCACCCTTAATGGAAGACGGGCAGGAGCTCAAAGACTTTACCTAACCTGATTATTGAAGTAACAATTAGCCTGCTAGCTACAGAGATTGGTGTTCTGTCTTTTGATCCATACTGCAAATGTATTTTTTATGGTTATATTGTAAGGAGTGAGTTTTTCCTTGTAAAAATGTGGTTATTTAAGGATAGAAGGTGACATATTCTCTATATTGTAAGCCCTTGAAGGCAAGCGTTTATGGCATGTACATGAGCTGAACTCAACTTGAAAAGATGCAATGTGTTATGCAGATAAAAGATCTTTTTTATTTTTGGCTCTATTCCTTTAAGCCAAGGCCTTGTTCTTCATACCCATTTTCATACTTACTGGACCAATGCCACCCTTCTCCCATTGCTACTCCACGATCCACTGGAGGTGGATATGTGTTTGTTTCTCTGTGGGGATAAAGCATCATGGGAACACGCTGCTTCTGTCTTTGCATCATTTGAGCAGTTTAACCCCATGTTGGCTCTTCTCACCTCACATATGGCTTTGTGTACTTATGTCTGTAGGCTACATGTCGACTTCTCAGCCCTTAAGGGTATATCCATGTCGCCATACTTCCCTGACACTGAATAAATCAGCAAACTTATTGCCCCCTTCATTTTCTTCCAATTAAACCCAATTATCTGTTATGGGGACCCACTTCAGGAAACGTGTTTACATTTCTATGCAGCTTCTCTGCTTGTGAGAGTCAATCTGAGATCATGTTTGATAATGCCTTGATTAATATTGCATGGTTCATCTCACTCGACTATTAATGTATTCCTGCTCGGTTGTGTGGTATCTGTGCGGCCCATCTCTGAGGCATCTCCGCTTGTTATGTTGGTCCCACATGTGTTTATATGCATGTGCTCCGACCCCCCACACACACTGCAGATAAGAACTCATTGTCAGGCTCACTGAGAGTGGCAGTAAGAAGACAGTAGAGGGATAAAAGAATAAGATGGGCTACCCCTTTCTTTGTTATCAGATACCGGAGAAAAGACAGCGGGGATGAAGGAGACATAGCAGTATCAACAAAATCAGTAACAACTCAATTCATCCCAAGTAAAGCTTGATTCTTATCACCAGATAGTTTTTAAAGTCAGTCTGAGTCAACGTCCTTGGTTTTATGACTGTTGTTAAACTATTATTGCAAGATGTAACCATTATTTTTTCATAAAAATGCATTGAGTATCAACGTTACCTGTATATTATCTCAAATAGGAGAATGTTTTTAACAGGAGTAGCAGAAATTATAGCCAGTTTTTGCCACATTAGTTCCCTTTGGTGATTGATTGATTGAGTTTTCTATCAAACTGTGTGCATTTGCTTTGCTATCTGGTTTACAAAAAGCATATTGTATGCCATTTATAGTGACACATTCCCAGGGAAAAAAGGAAACCATTGCTCAGCTGGAAGCAGTTGTGTCTTAATTATGTCCTTTCTGCTGGAAGTGATGGGAGCAGCTACTCGCTTAATGTGGAGATGGCCGTCTGCATGAAAGCACATCATTCCTGGGGAATTATTCCATCCTGACACCCCCTGTGGAGCAGCCAGGGATGAGTGTAAAAAACAACAGAAGCCCAGAAAAAGACAAAAACAGAGAAAGACACAGGCCAGACACCCCTTCAGCTGTTTTGGCTCCTTGCCACTCCCACAGATGTCAAACACTACCAGCCCACCCGTTGCACTGAATCACAAAGTTAGAAAAGTTTTGTTAAGTTGGTCCGATTCTTAAACTTCTTTACTTCTTTAGGATAGTTTTGAGCATGTCTAAATGTGTTTAAGTGATTTATGAAAAAAAACAAAAACAACTATTATTTTATAGTATTATTTTATAGTTTTATTTTATAGTTTTATAGTACATTTTTGCCATAAGGGTTCCCAGAGGGACTTTCTGACACTACATAAAAAAAATAAAAAATAAAATCAAAAATATTTTAATACTTATCATATGAAAAATAATTCAGTTTTTGTGTTGTTTTTTTTGTGTGTGTAAGGCAGTAATTCACATATTTATACTGACAAGGGTTAAAATCCTATAAATTAATAAATGTTTGGTTGTTTTGAGAAGGACGGAAGTTGTTTGAAAAAAAAAGTTAAAAAAAATATTGACGATTTTATGGCAGTTTGTCTGTGTGGACACTTTTTGCCACGAAGGTTACCAGAGGGTGCAAAATGTGAGAAGAGCCCAAGGGTTAAAGTTCCGTCCTATAGAGCCACAGTCCTGCAAGTTTTAGCTGTAAGGTGTGTTCAGGGACAAGGGAAACATCTAAAACCTGCAGGATGGTGGCTCTCTAGGACCAAACTTGCCTACCCCTGACCTATCCATCCACCTAAAGTAACTTGATAAATGCTTGTTTTAAAGGCCAAATAATGGAGCCAGAATACCTCTCAAACCACATTCACAAGTACACGTTTCATTCACCTGTGACCCCTTTTGGTTTTAACCCGTTAACTACCTATTCTACCATTTGGTGGAGCAGATTTTTCAGATTGAAATGAATCTCATAAAAAAATAATAATTGTGGAAGTAAAACTGAGTCATCATGTAATACCATGAGCAAGTGCTTGTTAGTCCCACTACTGTTCAAAGTTTTGATCATTTAACTATCATCACTATATAATTCCTATTTATAATAAATTTTATCTTAATAATTTTTTAGTGTGAAAAAGTAAGATCTCAAGTTCATTCAAGATCTCTGAACACACACACACACATTGGATGATTTTGTTTTTCAAAAGTTTGAGTTTCTGTTAAACTTGAGATCATTTTAAGAAGTCTTTCTTTGGAAACTATCAGAACTTAAATCCCTTTATTTTTGCAGCCAAATGAAACCAATCTTTTCACAACGAATTCAGTATTTTCTATCTTTCAATCTGAAATTGTCTTTTTCCCCTCAATGATATGTTTCATATAAACTCCAGCTGGTCCCAAGCTTCTCCAGTAAGATGGAGTCCTCGCCATACAGTTGGTTTACATGATGATGGAATTTTTTATACTTCTACAATATAATCTACAAAACTAATCCATCTGTCTGGAAACCCTCGGATTTCTGTGTCCTCTACTTTATTCTACATCACCTTTGGTATTAGGCGTCATCTTTATTAATATATTTATTAATGCATCATCACATCACACAGCAAGGTTTTTTATTTATATATTTACCGGCATTGACAGCTTGGACATTTCAGAGTTCATTATGCTTATGTAATAAAGATAAGAGGAACTCATGCATAATACCAAGAAACTAGGGTGGTGGTTTTAGAGTGACAGGCAGCGTATCACGCTATGTCACACACCATGAATGCATTTAACATTTAATGAGTTGGATGATATAAGTTCCTTGTCAACACATTTAAGGAAGTGACAACCAGTAAATGCGGCAAGGTTTTGATTTTCCTGTTCATGTAAAGCCTGTTGCTACACCCAGCAGAGCAAGTTCTTTTTGTCTAAATGTCTTCATGACCAGCCCAGTCTTCATCCTTCCTTGACAACAGCAGACGTTTTCTCTGCAGGAGGATGAATGTTCTCATTGCGCGTCCTCCCCCATTATTCTCCTTTACTCACCAAACTGTTTGATCAGTTTGATTTGTTCAAACAGAGGGCATCTGTCTGTGTTTTCTCAGGCAGACTCTTCACTCCACAGGTGGCCTATCTCAGTGTACTTTATTTTTAACATTGATCCCCTTAGACATGAGAGTCATGGGTCCTTTTTTTCCCTCTTGCCCACCCTGGCTTGTTGTTAACCTCCTCTCCTCCAGGGGGCTTCCTTCAGGGAAAGGACTTGTGGTCGAAATCATAGTTCTCTTAGGCAAGACTGTCAGCTACAGCTGCTGTGCTCTGCTTAAAGGGCAGGGTGTCTCATGAGCACAGAGTTCTGTCAGTAGCAGAGCTCCCTTATTGAATGAATGACTAATGGGCATGGGAGCCCCACAGTGATGCTGCTATTGAGCAAATGTTCTGCTATAGGAAATGCAGCGGATAAACAGAGTTGAGCTCAGAAAACCAACAAGGTGACATCATTGAAAAACAAACGCTATCAGTCTGATACTCGGAAAGAGGTGGATTTTTTTAAGTGTGAATCACCAGTTGGACGACAATGTAACATTCATTTTCTGGATCATGATTCAGTGTTCGCTGAAATGGGAAATTGTGCTGATACGAGACGATATAACATGTTTAACACAATCACTTCCATTCATATCAAAAAGCAACTAAAACAAAAACATATTTTAATCCTTATCCCATATAGAAAAGTAATTATATTATGTGTATTTGACACTTTTTTTAGTCATATACAGAAGTTTCATACTATAGTCACATTCATTATTAGTAATAAATAGTAGGCAGTACCATACATCACATTATAATAAAACAACAACAGCAAAAATATTATCATATTAATATCTCCCCAAACAACATCACATGGCCACAATGAAGCCATGCATCTGTACTAATAACAGCAAATACACAATATCTAAACTAATAATGATAGCAATAACAGTTTGGCATTTTAAAATACCAGTGTGCTAAAGTAAAATGCTAAAACATTAAAAATACGGTGCACTGTACGCCAGTTCTGCAAAGGAAGGAAACAGAAGATACAAGTGACTAAATTGTTCTGACTTAAATAAAAAAACAAAACATCTACTGTTCTTATTACTGAAAAATAGGCACAAGTGTGTCTTTTTCATGACAGTAGAGCCCCAGTGGAAAATGCCAACAACTAGTACAGCTGCCCTCATCACACTGGCTGTATATAAAGTCAATACTTAACACAGCTGCCTCTGTCTCTTCCTTCCCTCTGTCAGGGGATTCGATGCTGACGGATTTGGTGGCCTCAGAGTTTCATGAACACACAAATCGGATCATTCCCATGTAGGACTTTTAAGCTTATCAGCAAACACGCACACAGCTGCAAACATAGCTGTCATATTCTTGCATCTTTGCTTGTATGCAATATGTTGGCTTGCTGGTTTGCCAAAGTTGTGAAGATGATTTTATTGCCGTCCTGTCCATGTTATGCTCCCTTGTCTGAGTCTAAGAATGAGCCTTTTCCATTATAGATACAGGATGTGGCTTTATCATTGTTGCAACCTCAGGTTGTGTGAAGTCATTGACAATCAGGTGTATTTACTGCACCTCTGTCACATCCCAACAGGCTTTATTTGGGTTTATATAAGCAACAAGGAGACTGTTATGTCAAATAAAAGAACCAGACCTGAAATTAAAGCTGTTTTTTTCTTTTTTAATGATATTATTATAAAACACACAGTTGAATTTGGCTTTAATTGCACATGCACCTTAATGTTGAGCTTGAACAATCTCCCTTCTAAAGGCGGATTTATGCTTGTGTGCGTCTGCGTGCAGCCGGCTACGGCGTAGCTGACGCTGGTGAGTGTGCTTTCACACTCGAGCGTAGGGGGTACGCGTCGTTTTCGTGTCATGTTGCTGTTTCTCCTCCTAACCTGAAGGTGGCAGCAGGGGTGGTATCGGCCGGTTAACTCACCAGGTCAGTTATTTTGATGACTAACTTCACTTCGGTAGGTATTTTCTGTTTTAAAACATCAATGGCGTCCAGTGTGGTTCAGTGTCTTTATTACTTTGTGGAAGAAAATGAATAAATAATTTGATCATCCTCTCATCAACTTGATCCACTGGTTATTGTTTTAGAAACGGTGGTTACCACACAAATTCAGCTACAAGATCCAGATATCCGGCAACACGTGATCCCAAACTGACCACTCACAAGGGGGTACTTCCGCGTCAACCGTCTGCGTAGCAAGGGTACACGTCAGGTCTGGATAAGGTGCGCGTCGAGCTTCGGCGGAGCTATGTAGAGCCTACGGCGTTGACGCGGACGCAGACGACGCGCAAGCATAAATCCGCCTTAAGGCCACTCAAACTTTTTTTGCTGTGGTTCTTTAAGTCCGTACTTTTTAAGATTAGTTGACAAAAAAAAAGCTGCCCTTTTAGATTTTTTATGTGTGACACATTCAAAACTTGCCTTTGAACTATTAGAAGAGTTTCTCACGCTTCCTGCCAATTTATAAAGAAGACGAGACAAAAACCATGAATGAAACCTTCAAATGGAACAAATCAATTGCTCAGTGGCTGAAATGTGTAGGACACCACAGCTTACGCTGTAAAAAGTGTTGGCCTGTGGATCTCACACTAAATTATGCATGCATTTATGGAAGTATGATGCATGCTAAAACAGTCATCACCTCCTCACAAAAGAAGTGATGGATTTAAGACAAATTTTTATGTTTAAAATGTTTCAGCATCACTTCATTTAAATAATTTAGAAATCTCCAGAAGCCACATTACTGGCTACTTTTACAAAGCATAGTCACACCACATAGCAGCCCTGAAACCTTTTAATTGTTGCATTTGTACTCAATCTAAGTTATTCAGATGAGTGTTTAATAGGAGCTCTTGGGTTTATTATCTGAATAAAGCCTCTCAGCTTGGCTCTCTCAACAAAGTGGCGTCTTGCTTAGAGAAATTGAACAGTAGGGAAAATGGCCTCATGAATGAATTAGTCGTCTGCAACAGATTAGTGCTGCAGTAAAATAGCAGGTTTCTCATGTCGACCTTAGCAACCGTGGAAATGCCGGCTGTCACCTTCAACTCCTCTGTTGCAAATAAACTTTTAATGCTGTTTTGCATAAAAATAATTCAGGTGTAGCTTTGCAGGTTGAGGTAATATCAGTGTTACTCATAAAAACTAAGCTGACACAAAACTTTTGTAACACTGGACCTTTTTAACCAGTTTAAAAATCATCAAAGTCAAAGGTTTGCAGCAGTGACAGCAACTGTTTCAGGTTCTTTCTATTAGTATTTATTTAAAAAACAAAACAAAAGCACAACAACAATAATACATTGCCTTAAGCATTTCCTTGGGTACTTTGTTACAGGGTAAAAAAAAAACTATTTTGTTCTATTTTTATCATTAATAACTTACAGATGACCCAACATGATTACTGGAACATTTCAGAAGGTATAATAGAAGTTTTTCTGTTGCAAAAGAAAATGTCAGATTGTTGAAAACCTTTATTAATTTAGTCATTTGTTTGTTTAGATTTCTTTTCCGTCTGTTTTTACACACAGGTTGAAAAGAAAGAGAAATATAAGCAGTTTCTGTATTTATAATCAACATGTTGATTGTCTGACTTACTACTTTCTCACTTAAATAAACATCTTTTTAAAAATAAGGGCCCTTTGCTCTAATAGCTCACTACTGATACTGCAATAGCAACCACTATATTTTCTGTTGCCCTAGGTCTGTATGGACCTAGGGCGACAGGTCCATACAGACCTGTATTGGTTACCATGCACCAAGAATGCATGGTAATTACATTCTTGTGTAGGTAGATGGTGGTCTGTATGACCATTAAATATATTGCAGTTTCTTCTTTGTTCCTTTTGCTTGTCGAAAGGGAGTAACCCCTCGTTTCCACAAGGTGTGCACCACATTATGGCTGCGCCACGGTTTTGTATCGACCTCCGTGGTGCGTCAATCCACATCGGGAGCATGTCAGGTGTGGAGCACAGAGTGCAGTCTGCTAGATCACGAAATTAAAGAAGAATTGGAGAATCTTGTGATTCTCAACTTCCAGGATGAACGTCTCATCGTCCATGATGGGGAAAAAAAGAAAAAAATGAAGACCCATCTGACCGGTTAAGGACGTAATGTTTACATGGTTTAGCAGCTCAAATCTGCACGGCAGCTTTTATTTAGAAAAATACCAAAAGTTTTTACACTGCTCCCGTGTCTGATTTCCTGTCTGCCCCAATCTGAACTGCTGAGTTTGACGCATTCTGGCTGCGTGCTCCATCAAAAATAAAGACGGTGTGTAAGTTTAGCGGAGAGCCGGGGTTATACTGGTCAACATTTAACCTTCAATTTCCAGTCGTACTGATCCTTTTGCTCTATTGCAGCACGTATCCACAAACTCTCTGAAAATGTACTGAAATACGAAGGTAATGATGTGAAAGAAGGTTTCCTCCATATTTACTGTTGAGCATGCAAACCCTAAAGGCCGCTGTAGGCTCTGCATAGCTCCGCCGAGGCTCGACGCGCACCTCTTTCAGACATGACGTGCACCCCTGCTACGCAGAGGTTGACGCGGAAGTACCCCCTTGTGATTGGTCAGTTTGGGATCACGTGTTGCCGAATATATCTGGATCTTGTGGCTGAATTTGTGTGGTTCTAAAACAATAACCAGTGGATCAAGTTGATGAGAGGATAATCAAATTATTTATTCATTTTCTTCCACAAACTAATAAAGACACTGAACCATACTGGACGCCATTGTTGTTTTAA
>JBAMHW010000021.1:21231219-21245651 GCA_037177495.1 Rhadinocentrus ornatus
TGATGTTGTGACATCATCTTAAATTAATAACAAAGATGTCAACAGCATCACAAAAACCAAAAAATTTTATACTTCAATTGTACAAAATAACAAAAAGTAGTCAAATACGAATAATTGACTATAAATAAAAGACAAATGTTCTGAACAAAGAACTGTTTTCACACTCCCCTTAAATCTAAAAAGAAAAAGAAAATTGTACTTAGAGTGCAGAACACGCTGTATTGTCCGGTGCAGGTCATAGTGTTAAATGATTGACATAATGCTGTTTTTAACAAGTTTCTATTCAATAGTCCTCCATAATCCCAATTCATCAGGGATAGATTAAAAAGAAGAAAAAAAAGAATACTAATACATAATACATAATCATTAATTTTGCTTTACTTACTAAAAAATGTTAAGTTGTGTTAGCAAGCATCAGTCATATGTTGCTCACACAGCTAGCCTCGTGCTACGTCATGCTAGCTAGACATGATGCTAAAAGCAAACTAATGGACTTTTCTAAATGTGTGTGATATGTCCATTTTTATATTACTGTCATCAGCGGTTAATTTGCTATCTAGCTACTTCCTTTCAGACAACAAAGTGGAAGCTAATGTGTGAGCATAAAGTCATTATTCACTCAAAACCGTTCAGTGCTCACATTAGTTCAATGTGTAATAGGTTTGGCTACACAATGAGACATACAGGTTTTCCACTGTTGGAAATTTCTCCTGATATTTTCACCATTGCCTCACAAGTAGCATGAAGTCTGCCATGTTAGCGACTGACTGATTGCTGTGTTAGCTGCTTGCTAACACCATAGCCAATAGTAATAAGAGTCCATTGTTTTGACAGCTGTCCAGAGCAGGTATCATTTTCATGTTTCACAAACTAGTTTTAAGCTCAGGAGAGTGATGTCCTGTAATTCTTCAGTTTCTTATATGCAGAAGTCCCAAGACCAAAAGATATTAATTCAAATATCTAGTTTTTATTTTATTATTGATTAAAGTATATCAATTTAAGCAAATCCAAGCCACAAGCTGGTTTAAATGAAACAAGTTAGGCTGCATTGTGTTTCCAAAAGCTGTTTTGCTAATGGTAGCAACAAACTCAAAGCTTTAAAATCCAACCCAAGAAAAAATGGGGTGAAATTTTTTTTTTTCTTTTTCTTTTATCTGAATTTTTATTTGGAACTTTACCAAAATGTACCTTTCTTTACTGTGTGATTTGTCAAATTTATTGTAGTGCATTATTGTTTTTTTTATTCACCAGGGGAGAGAAGAAAAGTATCAGATTGGGTACAATAGGGTTGTGAGCCAAGTTTTTACCATAAAATACTGAAAAAGGTTTCAGAATCTTTATCAATGATAGGGTTCGGTAGGAAAATGATAAATAAAAAAATAAAAAAAAATTGGGTGGGCATCCAGAGGAAAACAGAGAACTCTACTTGAGGAATCACTTCAGTTTCTTGGAATATCACATTCGGGTAGATGTTGCTAGTCATAGTGTGTCACCCTTTTTCATTCATATTTTTAAAATGCAAACAAACTAGATTAGAAACAAAGCTTATATAAAAACAAAGCAAAGCACCAAACACTAACATCCCAGGAGCAGCTCAGCTATCAAAAACAAAATCCTTTTACCAGCCCAGCCAACCAGGTCCACACATTCACTACAAGAATGTTTTTTGTCTGCTTACTGAAGGACCTTAGTTCAACTGCTGCTGCTGAGTCACCAAATGCCTGCAACTGTTTCACACCACCCACTCATTCCCAAACCTCCCACACCTCGACACAGCAGCTCTTCATGTATTATGAATGGTCTGGTTTTGCAGTAAGTGAGCTGTAAGAGAAACATTCCTAAGTGATGGGTTTTGGGTTTCTGTTGAATGTAACAGCATCATTTTGTGCTGTTTTTGTTATTGATGTCTGATCTGGGATGATTGTTAATCCTGCTCAGTCCAGAAAGATTTAATGTGGATTTACTCAGCGGTTGTGGAGAAGCTATTCAGCTGTTTTGGTCTTTTCCTTCACTAAACCATTTTATTTAAATGATGGTGAGAAGAAACTCTTCCCGCCAAGAGAAGTGAATCAAGAGCATTTCATTGTGTTTTACATTTTGACAGTTGTTTTTTTTATTAGCCTACACATAAATTTGAAGCAATTTATGAGCTTGGAGTTTGATTTTTAGCATGTTTACATGTTTTTGACTAATTCAAATTTTAAAACTTGTTAAAATTATGACTGGTGTCAAATGCTTTGCAGACCTTCAGTGTCCAACTCTAATAACCAAATACATCCACAGACGCTGTATGTCTGCGCCAGTCATGTGCCAGAACTTTCCTTACTTCATATGTCGGTGTAGATTCATTCATCATGGTAAATTTAAGTGCTCAAATAGAAAATGATTGGTAGTCTTTTCTTAGTTTTTGAAGATTTTTCACGCATCTTAACGGCTTCTTTCGCCCTAGCTGAGCGATCAGGGGGTTTCAGGCTTAAAACAACCCAACAACAGCCTGTTAATCAAGACTTTGGTTATTTCATAACTGCACTGCACTTTTAGCCACTTCCTTGTTTTCAGTTTCATTTTCCAACTGGATCATTAACAGCTGACTCTACTTCTACTCAACACGATCTCTACCCTTTATACTCTATACACTAGCACTTTATTGATTTAGGCATGCTGTTACTGGAGTGCATGCTCCTGCACATTCCCATGTTAATACCTTGTGAGTGTGTGTTGACACACGCATGTACAGGCATCCTCTGGCATGCATGCGTCGTCACGCATAAGCGAACAAGTCCATGTGTGGTGATTTAGCGTGAAATGAGACAGGTCAGGACCTGGCTGTAGCACATTGGCAGGTGTTGACCAGGCTGAACCAATCTTTGGAGTACAATTTGTACACGTTAGCCACTGTTGCCCTTTTCCCATCAAGCAGCACAAGTTCAGATCAAATCAATACTCTAGGTCCTAAAGCTAAATAAGCTCTTAAATTGATCTGCTGGTGCATATTCACATCAATACTATGTCGATGGTTGTAGGAAATGCATTACTGAAAGGCTTAAAACCCTCAGAATAATCTGCATTATGTGCAGCTACACAGATTCATCAATGTAACTATGTTGTGTGTGGACGAAGCGCTCTATGTAATTATACAGCAGTTTAGTTTGGCACGTATGGTCTGGGCGGGGGGGCTGTCTTTGGGGTCAGCAGTAGCGCTCTTTCAGCCCCCTTGAGCCAACCCGCAGGCTTTTCCTTCCCAAACGTATGCAGTGAAATCCCCTGTAATCAAGCAGCTGGAAGGTCCTCTTTGAAGGGATTTAGTGCAGCGTGGCAGGTGCCAATCTGACTGCAATCAGGATTTACTCAGGCCCAGCTCCTGATAGCATTCAGCAATTTCCTGGGAGACTAAGGGGAAGTCATTCATGAGGTTTCTCACTCTGCGCTCATTGTTCAATGATGCGCCGGCCGCTGTGGTGTGCAGTCAGACACAAATCGTGAGATTCGGGTTGTGTCTTGGTCTTGGCCTTTTATGTTAGATGATAGAAGTGCCACCTTTGGCTTTGCACGGATTTTAGCATTTGCACTCATCAAACATTTTGTTAAGAACAATCTAAAACAGTGTCAGTTTAATGTCGAATGTATTCCACAACACCAAAATCTACTGAAAGTGTTGTGAGACTATTCAGATCCACTCATCTCACTGTCATTTTGATGAAGCTAGTTTGCCATGAATTTTGCTTTGTGACAAGCAGCAACACTTAAGCTGTGATTTCAGTATAATAAAACAACAGGGTCTGCTAGTGATTGTTTTTTGTTTTTTGAACCGATTCATGTATCTGAAAGTTCTGAACAGTGTTTGGTTTATCCTTTCTGGCTGCTGTAGTAAAATGCCAATAATTGATGTGGGTCTTCTTCTTCTTGATCCAATTTAACTTAGCAAGTCAGCTTCCAAGATATAACTGGAGGGGAGCCTATCCCAGCTGTTATTAGGCAAGTGGTAGGGTACACCCTGCATGGTTCGCCAGTCCATCACAGGGCATATTTATATATTAACATTTTTGTGCACTTCTACTTTTTTATTGTTTACACAGAGCAACCAAACACTAAGAGAGGGGGACAGCGCTCTCAGACCACCCTACAAGACTTCATTTCTGATCATAATGTGTCATTTATAATATGCACTGGGTTTGTGTTTGTCCTAAAAGTCATAAAAAGTGTTCAGACTGTGAGCTTATGAGATATTTGCATAACAAATTACACATTTAAAGACAGGGAGGGGAAATGAGACAAAAATGGAATAGAGGTTTTGCAACGAGGCAGCAACTCCCGCAGGCAGTAGGACACACATCCACAGACTCAGTAGTTCCTCTATAATTGTTGTCTATTATTGATGGACATGCAGGGTGTCCTCTTGGCCATCTGCTCTCAGCTCTCCCACTCAGTGCCCCTTTTGCTTCATGGCGACTACTTCTCTTACAGGCAGGAATAAGCAGAGTGTGTGAATATTTTTTATGGCACATCCAATTAAATTTCTATTTACATACACTCTAGTACAGGACATAACCATGCTATGTCACATTAGATTGTGGCTGTTTTTTGTGATAGATCATCCGCATGTGCACATGTGCATGTTTTCAGATGTTAATCAGATCCCAGCCACACCCTCCTACTGGTAATAGTATATGGCTGCAGGTTTGTTTTGATCCAAGTGATAAATTATGATGGTGCATATTCAGTGGAGCTCCGGTTGCCGGGGGGAACCAGGTTGTGCAGGTCTTTTCATTGGCTGCAGGGTAGTCGCATGTGGCTCGACTTGGCGCCCAGCTGGGACAGGGGCCACATGTGGGGGGGTAAGGAAATGTGTAAAGTTGGCACGGGTTTGCACACACGTGGCTTCAGCTTGCAGTTAATCCACACATACAATCTCTTCAATGGTAAATAGTTTGCAAACCTTGCATGTCAGCGACATTGGTTATATCTGTAACATGTAAACTCTTGACTGACAAAAATAGTAAATCATAGACACTGTCGAAGCCCTCAGCTGTGGGGTGGTGATGTAGGTAAGACAATGGTTTTGGACCATAGAAACTTAAGTTATCACCCCCATTGTACGGCTTGTCTCTGCCATATTCCTAATGGGGTTAGAGAGGCTTTATTTTCTGGCTTGCCCTGAGTTAAGACTCCCTCGGGAGTACAAGATGAGAGGGAAATTAATAATGTGTAGGGATCCAACGGCTCTGGCTGCATCAAAAGATCAGAAGAGGGTGAGGAGAGTAGATTGGAGGCTGGAAGAGAAACAGAAAACATGGGCAAACAGAAGGAAGTACAATCAGACATACAGGCAACCTTTCAGGAAAGGCTGGAAGGTAAGAGGAGTGACATTAAGAAAAACATAAAAGTAGTTCCTTTTCTTTTTTTTTCTTTAATTAAAGACTTTCAAGAAGACAACCTCTCTTCGGGATACTCCATTTATAACTGATCTCTTCAGTATTGCAACCTCATACATGGATGAAATCCTATTTTTATTAACCAATATATTTCAAATAAGCGTTTGAATGAACCAGGGGAAATGACGTCTTTTCTCTTTGCACATGAGGCCAAAAACTGGGAAGAAACTCCTAATGTTGAAGATACTTGAGTTTTAATATTAAGAAACCTTACTCTGCAATGTGTGAAAGTCACGCTAACGTGCAGCGATGGCACACTCGCAGCTCTGTCCTCCTGTGACCCATCTGGCTCGAAGCCAGTTCCTCCGCCATTCTTTGAACCTGGCCTATTGCAAGCTGAGGGCAGCTGTGTTTGTTCAGATCCAACACCAGACAACATTAAATATTAATTGCTTTTAAATACCAAATTTACCCTGTCACATTTTTTATCTTTATGTTTGCAATTTCCACAACTGATTCAGTGTGTCTCACTTTTCTGAAGAAAATTTAGGCTAACAAATATCATGACAAAGCTGCGTCTGCCATATGTGATCCTGCCCTGCTTTAATGCCAGACGGGCAGAGTGCCACTGAGCAGCACAATGGATCTCTGACCCACCGCTAAACATAGACATCCTGCTTCATTTGCAATCCATTCCTCTCCCTTCTTTGCTTATCTTTGTTTCTTTTTTCTCATATCAGGACCCCAAATAACCCCTTTTCACCCTGCTGATCAAAAAGTCCTGTCAGATTTCCTGGCATAGAGATGTAAATGAATATAATCTCAACACTTTCTGCAACTGATTAACACGAGAACCACCCGAATAGAGCGAGAGTTAAAGGTTTTGGTCAACAGCACTTCAGCAGAAGTGCTCTAAAGATCCTCTTTTCATGACAGCCATTAGCACAGACTCAACCTGAATGATAAATACCACTGATGCAAAGCTGTGGTATTGTGTGCTTAGAGAAGAGGGAGTTGTGGGTGACACACCTGCCTGGGAAGAGAGGGGTTGAGATAACAGTTTTCTCCTCCCTGACGGGGAGACATCTGGCATCGCCACTGTGTTGCAACCTGAAGCACACCCAGGAGTGGGTAATGAGGCGTAGGAGACAGGGTTGTGTTTTGGCAAATATGTGTGCATGTGTGTGTTTTGGGTTAGGTGATTCCCTCGCCTTCCTAAATTAGCCTGCGAGCACGCCATCTGCAGTACTTGACCATAAACTCACTTGTGTGTGTCTCGTAAGCAGGATTGAATTAAAACAGGAACATATTTAACCTAAAAATTCAAAAGATTTAAACCGATTGCAGTATTTTTGTGAGGAAATCTGAGAGGGTGGTGGCTGCTGAGAGCGTGCAGCTTCCACCAAATCTAATCCAGCCTTTTGAATTTTTAAGAACGTCACCCAGATCTCTATAAAAGTTTAATCAGATTTGTCTTAAGTTATGCAATTCTACCTTTTAGTTCTGTGTAAAATACAAAATAATATGAGGTCAAACCAGGGATCTTCATATGCTACAGGGCTGCTAATGCACGCTAAAGCTAAAGTAGCACCCGTTCCTCACCCACACCACGTCTTTGAATGTCACTATAAACACAACAGACTGCTTTATGTGTAGATGGAGTTGTATGTGGAGTTAAATGTACTTGAAAGGAGTTGCTAAGAGACAAACAACCAATGTTCCACCTCTAAGGACATCAGGAGCTGCAAAGAGCATCTCAGTTTTTAACTTGTTAACATCTGAAACAGTTTGAGAATGGCTCTGTCTCTGTGGAGAATATGTCTCTTTGTTGCCTCGGACGACTTGTTTTTATCTTTTTGTTGCTTTTAAATCAATTTATCATCAATCAATCCTACTTTCTGAATATAATGTTAAACAAGTGTACGTCATATCTTATTTAAAGAGTCAAAACTCTATGCACTGTATGTAAATGATATATGGAAAGTCACCAAGGTGTTTAAATTAATGTTGTTTGCAGATGACAAGGACATTATCTGTTTTAAGAACAAATTCAATATGAGCAAAGTATTATACACAAGAAAGAAATCGTTGATGTTCGCTGTTCATTATCTTTTGTCCAGAAATGAGCAACAGGTCTGATTGGTCTGATCTGGTGGACTATAAGACAACATAGTTCATGTTCAGGGCTACAAATAAGACGTTAGCCGGAAACATTTAAAAATGTCTTAATGATCAGAAAGGGACCTGTAAATTCCTGAAATAATTTTGCAGTGCATTATTAACCAGGAAATGTATGTGACGGTTCTCATTCATCCAGGTCTTGGTGTTCCACTTGGCAGCGTCACGTTTTTGTTGTTTTTTTGTTTGTTTTAATTAAGCACTTTCTCTGTGCCTCCACTGGCTTTGAGCCAAACAGGGTTTCAACCTGGTATCAGTTAAGACCAGGACCAATGGGCCGCAGACCAACTTGCTTCATGTGACGGTGGTCTGGAAAGAAAGTTCTGTGCTGAATATTTGAATGAATTACTCAGGCATAGGGACCACAGTGAAAACAAGTGGTGCTTGAAAATTTGAGAGGGCTGGCCCACTGTTAGTTTGGCCACTGATCTACTGAGTTATAAACCAGTCAGACCAATAAATAAACTTTGTTGGCCCCCACCCAAAAAAAGATTTGTTGGCCCACTAAGAAATCCATCTCTCTGCATTCTCCACCCAAAGTACCCTAGAGTATCCTGGTGTGAATACATTCTAAAACACCAGTGGTTTCACAGGCTACTAAAGGGAAATCTTCCAATTTTGCCATCAGAACTGAAGAAGCTCTTCTGGATGAGAGTAAAACGTCCTCAAGTAACTAAACCCAGTCAAGCTGATTTGACTCAACCTACACTGGGAAAAAGAAAACTTTTGCATTTCCATCTTTGAAATTGAACAAAGGAACAGTTTCAGTATAGAGCTCAAGTCATTTCTAAGTTTAAAAAAAGAAAGAAGGCATTTTAGTCCAGAGAACTGCTGCTCACTGGATAGTTTCTCTGTTTCAGACCAATTGTGTAAATCCTAGAGAAAATTTTAGTAGATCAACAGTTTGTGAAATACTCAGACCAGTCTGTCTGGCACTTAAATCCCCTTTCTTCCACATTTCTGATACTTGAACTTTAGTAAGTCATCTAGATCATGTCCACCTGCCTAAAAGCATTGAGTTGCTGCCATTTGATTGATTGACTAGCTTCAACAATTGTACCTAATAATTTGTAAATATATATTGACTGATAAATAATCAGTTAAATATTTGTTTCAGGTCATCTCTGCTCTGTCGAGGATCTCCCACCACAGCATTGCACAAATCAAGGGCATCAGGTATGTGTCTAATGCATGACTCATTCATCACTTCCGCTTCATATAAACACTCAGGAATATCAGTAGCAGAGAAACCATTTGGATAGAAATATTCCACTTTTTCTTTCTAGGTTTGTATTGAAATGGATGATGCTTTTAAAAATTATTCTCATTTAAAAGTCAATTTACATTTCAGGCAATTAGATGCAGCTTTTAGCTTTAGTCTATCTTGCAGAAGAAGATAATCCACAACACATTTCCATTTGTCACTCAAACAGCAGTTTGCCATTCTGAGTCAGAATGCTTCATTGTATGCAAGGCTGGTCATTTCATACAAACACTAGAGACTGAGGTACACTCCTTTATCACAGCTGCAATGGGCGTCTGATCTCTCTTTATTTGCTCAATGTGCTTGGAGCTTGGTGGCTTGTAGGTGCCACATAAAAAGCCATTTTATCTGTCTGAGTAATAAGTTGATGGTGTGCACCCATTAGGAGCAGTGCCAGGAAATGAAAGAAGAAAAAAAAAAAAGCAAGAGATAAAGAGCAGGTCCCTTGTTATTAATAAAGAGAAACACAACCTGCTGAGTGCTGGTTTATCACTGCCTGTCCATGCTGACCATCAGGATCAATGCTTATTTGTCAGAAAACTCTCTACTGGTACCATATCCGTATGCACGAGCTGCATGTTCAGCTTTATTTATTCGTGTGTTAAATTTACCATGCTCCCCCCCCTACTGGGGCAACGGCAGCAACTATGATTTGTCCACTTGTACACAGGGTAAACCAATCAATACACCACGTATACTAAGGATATTGATTTACCATGTGTACACAGAGCACTATAGTCATATTATTTTCACAGTTCTGCCAGTCTCTGAGACGTTTACAGTTCCAACTCCCTCCCTGTGGAGTTGAATTTCAGTAAAAGTGACTGCTGTTCAAAATTTATTATGTCCAACACGGACCAACGTGGGCTACCCACATACTCATTTTAATATCTAATATAGCCTTCAGTTATTTCCTGTCTCCTACTGTTCCCACTACAGACTTTGCAGGAATGCGGAGGAGCACATAACAAAAACAAATCCATGGTCACAGACAGCGGGTTCCAGTAGGGCTGTTACGAAACGTGGATGTTCCCTGACCCCACTTAGCCTTCATAATAACTATTATTAAAGCAAAATCAGCTGCATTCAAAGACGCAGGCTTCTGATAGACTTCCTCTGTGTTTTAGAGACACATTATTGAATTTGTACAGCATACAGGCTTATTCCTTTAGTCCTTAGGTTGACTGACCAAAGAGATGAGTTTAAGTTCCAGTTGTCTTCATATTGGCCCTAAAACTAATGGATGAAATGAAGAAAAGGATAAATAGGAGAAGGAAACTAAAAAAGTTTACCTTTGGTTCCATTCTCTACAGGGGATTTGGGTATTCAGATATACAGCATTCTTCCATGTAGCCAGCTGCAGTGTTTAACATGGCATTGTTGATGTTAATTAATTATATAGCAACAAATAAAGATTATTTCCAGAAAGTTATGAAGAGATCTTCTTCAGCTACTCACAGTGACGCTTCAGACAGTGACCCCATGATCCTGAATCTGTAAGCACAGACACCAAATCAGACCATCTGCTGAGCTCTAAAAAGAACCAGAAAGTTCATCAGACCTTTTTAATGTAATCAGACCTTGATAGTTTGCACATTTCAGCTGTTCTCAGAAATATATGCAGCATGTTATCATCTCCTATAATGTGGACAATACTGGATGGAGAATTCTTCACATTTATATATGGAGTAGTAAAGAACAGTGGTTTTCAAACTTTTTGAGCTGCGAACCCAAAGATAAGATGTATTGTTGTTCGCGACACCACACCCCCGCACGACGACTAAGTGATTAATTGTATAATAAATCAAATGGGTCATCCTGCAGCATCCTCTAAATTTAAGGCTAGAAAAACAGTCAGAATCTTCATAAATAAGGAGGATGAAGTGGTTTTTGGTGGTTCACCGCTGTGACCAAGCACCTACATGCCTGAAATCAGCTTCTTTCGCAAAGATAATGTCAAATTCAGATTTTTAATATGGCATGTGTACTAACTTTTTTGTTTATGCATTACTGTTAAAAAAATGGGCTTTATTAGGTAACAAACACTTTATTTAACTCCAGGTTAAAGACCCAGCCGTTTTCTGTTGCATTTCAATAGTTTTTATTTAAAGGCCAAGTCTGCACTAATTGTTTTAAGCTTGAATTTTAAAACTTTACCTTGTTTTAATACTGTTTTTAGCATTCTTCTTTTCTGACGTTTCAATGTTTCTGTAAAGCACTTTGAATCCCGCTGTTGTTAATTTATAGTTTTTACAATTATCTGGCGACCCTCTGAAATTATCTTGTGACCTCCAATGGGGTCCCGACTCCCAGTTTGAAAACCACTGGTATAGAATATGCTGCTACTAAAGGAGGTTTTATTTTAATATAGCTATTTTAAGCAAAAATCTGCTTTTGTCTAGATCTCTTATATGTCCCTGTCTCCTTGTGTGTGTCATGGGCTGACCTTGTGTTTCTTGCAGCTCATCCACAGTGTGAGTCAATGTGTGTCATTCTAACCTGTTATTCAGACCCTCCTTCTTTCCTGGTGCTTATCTTTGCTGTCCTCGTTAACCCTGAACCCCTCCGTCCTCTTAATCTCCACTGTTTCATGGGCTCCAGCATCAGCTGAGCATCAAGAAGGAAGTTTATCTCATCATATTGCTTTCATTAAATCTCCCACAATACAATCAGGATTTTAAAATTTGCTTTTTAAATTTTGATTTTACAATTGGATCTTTCATTGCATTTATGTATTATCTATATAGTATTGATCTATATGGGGTGTAAGAGTTCAACAGCCAACTTTAATGGTATGGAGGTAGTGGTGTGGTAAGCAGGTATGGTATGGCACCAGTCCAGTATAACATGGGTGATCATATTGAAAGAAGTCATTAATGCTGAACGAAAGATAATTTGGTGCAATGTATGTTTACCTCAGAATGTCTTCTTTATAATAAAAGGCTTATTCATTTAATCAGAAAACAATGCCAAATAATACTCTGGATGCATGAATACAACATGGCTCCAGTTGGAGACAAGGCACTTAACTGGTCTGCCTGCAGCTTGCCTGCGGCTATTATGACTATGCTTTTATCATGATCATTGATATTGTATGATCATTTTAAATTTATAAATCTGTTCTCTATTCCAGTTTCAATTCAAACTGGCATTTTTTTAATTAGTTGTAAATCTTTCGATTTAGTTTTCATGTATGGTTGCTGTAGTGCAGCCTTTATTCTTAATAATAAAAAAAAACACTTAGCATGGAAACCACATTTATTTATTTATTTATAAAGAATTAGAGATGCTCATAAAAAATGTTGCAGGTTAACTGTTGTTAAATAACCTATTGATTAATCATCAACAGGTTTCGCCTGCAACATGAATTATATATGATTTTACAGCTTTGCACATCATTCCAGAGATTAGCTGCATTGTACAGCTCAAGTGAGCAATCTCTGTGTTTATGATCACTGCTATCACACCACATTTCCTGTTTATTTAGGTGCAGCTCTGCTCCATTGTGACATACAACATCACACAATAGTCATAAGTATGCAGTTATCACACTGTACTTCCGGTTTTTATTTTTCACTCAGGCCATTTGAATGCATGTAGCATAAGGATTTCTCACAAATATTATTATTATAACTCAAACCTGCAAGAAAAGGAAGGCCCAAAGTCATATTACAAGCCTGCGCTCGTTTTCCCCAAGCAGAGCAGCTCTATAGAAAGGAACGGTGTAATAAGTGGCAAAGTGCACTCACTCCCCGGGCTTCCAGCAATTTATCGACCCCTGCAGAAACGAAGCCGTGTCCTGGCACATGAAACTCCTTTCACTGCTGACTATTTGAGCTGCTTTCACACATAACGGCTACAGTGTTGTTGTGTTCAACAGGAGTTGATCAATGGGAGCAGCTCACTGCGGCTTTGTACAGCACACATACGCCAACATTTCACACCAGGACAGTGTGCAGGCATGATCACAAACAGACAGGAGTGTGGTACTGTAATGTAGTCTATCTAGAAGAAAAAGATTGTATGGCACAGTAAAGAGCTGCGATAAAAATTATGGGGAGAAAAAACTTCTGATATTATGACAATCTAACCACGTTTTCTGAACTTTAGACATCTCGAATCGACTCATTTTGGGTTCTGAAATCCAGTTTTGGATGATTTTTGGATGATTATCAATATAAAACTTATATTATAATATATTATTATACATATAACATGTTTGGCTAGATCATGGTTAGTGCCTTATATACACACTTCTGTGTCATGGAGCTCTAATTGCAGAACAGCCCTTAAAATCCTGAACAGTACATAAAATTTAATTAGAAAACGGACTTCACAATTAAGTAAAACATAGTTTTCTATTATGACGTCTGGTTGAAAGAAGACCTAAATGCAGAGTCTGCAGCTCAAATGGATATCATTACCATAACGATTTTATTCACTAAGAAAAAAAACTTTATGACTTAATTAAAAAAAAAAAAAGTTACTTTTTAAAAAAAGTAACAAGTGACTATTAAACTCTGGGAACAACAACAGAGATCTGGCACTGGACATATAACCTAGAGTTGTTATAATGATGATTACTAATAAGGAGCAGGTGTGGTAATTAGTAACTGAGGAGCAGGTGTGACCCGAAAGTAGGAAGTAAACACACCTGATCTCGGTTACCCAAGAAACTTGATAAAATAAAACAGGAAGTAAGATTAAATACAATATTAAATTAACCAGAATATGAAATCTGTAAGTATAAGGAACAAAAGATAAACACAAAATAACAGAACAGAATACAAATCAGAAAATAATAAAACCCAACCTTAACTGAAAGAACTTAAAACCAAAGAACAGGAAACTAAACAAGAAACAGAAATATAAGCAGAAGAAGATAATACTTTATTAGTCGCAAGTTAGGAAATTCTTCTCTGCATTTTAACCCATTCTAGTTGCTAGGAGCAGTGGGCTGCCAGATTCTAGTGCCTAGGGAGCAGCACCGGGACTTGAAGCCAGGTTCTCCAGACCCAAGTCCACCTTCTGTAACCACTAGGCCACCACTCCTCCACAAGAATTAAACCAAACTAACACAGCAAATCTTACCAAGACCAAGTCAAACCCTATTATTCAGTAAAAAGTGCAAGAAACAAGACAGAACACAAAAAACTCAACAAAACTCATTAACCATAACCAGGCTTACTGAAATACAGAGCAAAGGTAAAGCTAACTGAACAAAGCTTAAGCTAACTGAACAAAGCTAAAGCTAACTAAACAAAGCTACCTAACTGAACAAAGCTAAAGCTAACTAAACAAAGCTACCTAACTGAACAAAGCTAAAGCTAACTAAACAAAGCTACCTAACTGAACAAAGCTAAAGTTAACTGAAAAAAGTTGCAATAAATAATTTATATCAAATCAGAAAAAGCAGCTAAAAGAATTGTAATCCAGAGCTTTAAATGAGAAACAATCTGCCATATTAACAAAAATCCATCCATCCATCCATTATCTGCTGCTTATCCGGAGTCGGGTCGCGGGGGCAGCTGCCTGAGCAGAGAAACCCAGACTTCCTTCTCCCCGGCCACATTCACCAGCTCATCCGGAGGGATCCCGAGGCGTTCCCAGGCCAGCCG
>JBAMHW010000021.1:21245751-21289028 GCA_037177495.1 Rhadinocentrus ornatus
GTTCGTTATGGACAATCCACGACGAGCACAGAAGTCCAGCAACAAAACACCACTCGGATTCAGATCAGGGGGGCCATATATTAACAAAAATGTTCTGTATATTGAGCTTTATAATGTTCACATAATATAGAAAACTGAAAGAACTTTCAAATATTTGCTGACATTGAAGCAGGATATAACTTAAACCTTCTCCTTTTGAAGTCTCAACATATTTTTAAAATTTACTTCTAATAAACAAGGTATTGCTGAGTAACTTTATGCTAGTTGCACACCTCGGATCAAATATGAAGTTATAGTTGGTAAGAAAATTTGGTAAGATTTTAATGATATCTTGTTTGTCCATTAGTGTAAATATGATTGCTGCACCACTGTTTAATTTGCTTTTTTCAATATGCACTTGGTTCGTTTTACAGGTATTACACCCCTGCTTGGACTTGAAGTGTTAGATGAAAGTAAAATACTAATATTTTTTTTATTTCAGCATGCAAAAGTCAGTTATAATCGAATTAAACTGAACAGCAAACCAGTATGCACCATTAATAACGTCAGTGTTGGGGAACAGCCAGAATTATAATTACACAGGGATTCTCTGAATAAAATTTCTCTAGATTGCTAAACAGAGAACAGACATGAACACCACATCTGCCATAGAGCAGTAATAAATTGCCAAGAGACGGCTCATCAGAGGTGTTCTGATGAAATTATGAACAAATGTCAATTACACCTTGTTGCACTATTAAAGGGAATGAAAATCGCAGCCCTGGACACTAGAAATGTGCGTACTGCTCTACAAACTACTACGTAATTAGATTTTTCCCGGCGGGACTCCATTAATAACTTAAAATATAATGCACACTTCATTGGAGGGGCTCATCTGAAGTGGGCGTGTTATTACACTCTGGAGGAGGCTCCTTCTTCTCTTCATAACTGTGAGGAAGAAGATAATATAAATTAGATCAGACTTTTGTATACTTGTAATTAGCCTTTGGGAAAAAAAAAAAGATTTTAATTAAATTATGTCTCTTAAATGTGATTAAAAAAATGTAGCAGATGAGAGAATAATGAAGTTTGTGGTTGTGTGTGTGTGTGTGTGTGTGTGTGTTGGCTGACCTTTGACTATCTCGCTGACCATTTATTAACTTGACAACTCTCTTTCAGTGTGATCGCTGTTTAATTACATAGCTTCACACACACACACGCACACACACACACACACACACAAATACTTGGCTAAAATGAAAAAATAAGCTCTCTCTATACTTTCAGGCCACTTCAGTTGTGTCTTTAGGAGGATGTAGACCACAGGAAAGTGTCTTAGTCATCTGATGATATCTTGGGATTAAACACAGTGAAGCTGAGTGCGAACAGAGACTTGAGTGCTTCCGTGAAAGCTTTGAAGGTCTTGTCTGTGACACTAAACCGTCCCCGTCGGCTCTCATCTCAGTTCTCTGTCTAGACAGTTGCATCACAGATACAGATGTGCATGCTTTTTTTCCTTGCTTTTCATTCACTGCTGTGATTTGATTTCTGAATATGGTTAAAAGAGCAAATTAAGAACAAACATAATGTTACAAACAAAGCAAATCTGGGAAATATTGATTTTCTTTGAAAATTAAAACACATTACCAAGGGGTTTTCATGTGTAAATATGTTAATTTACCTCATGATACATGATAACATCAATGTTTTTCCAAACCTTTTAGATCTTCTTTTTACATTCCTTCATATTGTGCAAGATCCTCAAGACATTTGCTTCTATTGTTTTTTCCAACTTCTTTTAATCAATAATCAATCTGATTTAGATCAACTATTTTTACTTTATTTAAATTATTTTTAAGCCATATTTCATTAGGGTGTTATTACGTGTCCTGCACAGTAGTTGAATTAACTGAAGTGGTTAGGGTTTTACTTCATATAAAGACAAAGCAAACTAATAACAAATTAACAAACTAAGCCTGTTTTTTGTCATCGCCATGATTTAAACTTCACTTCTACTTCTATTAAGCTGAACAGGATTAATTGTTTAATTATTAGGGGGAAAGTCAAGTAAATAAATTTATCCATAAAAAACACCAAGATTTAAATTTTGCACTTACATTCATGATCTATAGACATCATGTACATTAACGGGGGAGAATATCAGCTTTTAGCTCTGTTTAACATTCATATTTTATCTCACAGACTAAAAACGTTGGATCTTAGGAACAGCTGCTCTTAAAGCAACATGTTTAAGTACAAAGTTCTGGTTTGGAAAGTTAAAATTGTGTTACAAATACAGCTCTCGAATGCAGTCTCTCATGATTTATACAATGGGTAGTGGAGTTGGTTGAATAAATTGGTTTATTATGCATTCCAGACATACTGAGAATTCTTACATAGTGATTACTTTGGCTACTATAGTGACCTTTTCTGGTAAACAGATCTTCTTTTGTTTCTGAGTGTATTCTCCTTTTTTTTCTTTAATTTGTGTATGATAGGTGACAGTGATTACCAGCTGAAGATAATTAATCAGTACTAATAATAAGGTAATTTCTTTCTCAAATCAGGTCCCATCCTGCAGTATAATTCAAGATATTCTAATCAAAAACAATTTATTCTAGTCTCCATATTTCAACTAAAAATAGTTTTACTCACTTAAAGAGCATATCTGTGTTTGTTTTAATGCCTTAATGTCCACTTGCATGACAAGAGATAGTTGTCTCACACATTTATGTTTAGGTTAACAGGATATTCTTGATTATTCCTTCATTTTGTGGAAAAAGTAGTAGCTGAACAACGTACTTCTTGAAGCAACAAAGTATTTATTTCAGTGTTGTTTATTTATAAGATGCTCTCTGCTGAAACTGCCCTTCAGTAATGGCTGCAGACTCTGGAGAGTTCACTGTTCTGGTTGTGCTAGACTTTATTTTGGCCTTAGACATCTTAACTAACAGGATTCAGGATTTGATTGAGATTTCAGGAACTGTTTTAAAAAGGTTAATTTCTTACCTTTTTAAAAGAAGGTTCAGGCTATATATGAATTGGATTTTTAGGCTAGAAATATTTATCTTTTATGTGGAGTTCCTCATGGTTCTGGGCCTGCTGCTGTTCTTGCTTTATTCTCTCATCCTAGGAAAGCTCATAAACTGACTGAATTTCGTTTCATATTAAATTTATACTGATGATATCCAGTGATACTGATTGTTAAAGGAGTGTGAGTCTGAGATCATTTCAGAGCAGTGGTTTACAAGCTTAAAACATGTTTAACTCACAGAAATGAATCTTTGTAGTTATTTAGTGGTCGTAAGTTTGTCGGATGCAGCTCTGCGGTGTATCATTATTTTTACCAGAATAAACTGCTTTCAGATTAAAAACGAAAACATATAAATGTAAAATTATTCCACAGTAAGAAAGCCAAGATGGTTGCCATTTGACTCATAATGCTGATAAGAAACATGTTGGGAAACTCCAGATATTTCAAAACTCAGTTATTTGAAAATATAACAGACATCTTGCTTCTTACTGGTGATCTTCAGTGTCCTCCTACGCTCCCTCTGCTCTCCATCTCTTTCTTAAGCAATGCAAGATATATTCTGGGTGCATTTAAGATTTGCCTTTCAGGGATGTTTAATGTTGTAGTGTGTAATTCAAATCAAACACACTACATCTCAGTGACTTCAGTTACATTGCATAGGTTATGACCTCATTGATTTTAATAGCTGTTTTTAATTGTGCATGGCATCAAGCTAATTGGCTTTAATTTGTAGCAATCATAATCAGGCCTGGGCAGGGTGGGGGGGAAGGTGACATGGTTGGCCATTTAAAAACTAATCCCGCACTTGTAAAACTGCTTCCAGATAATTGATACTGTATTTTTAAATAGATTAGAAAGAGAAATCCTCACTATTTTATGAGCTAATTCATTAATCATCCTTTCTTTTTTTGCTACCTCCCTTTAGGAGTTGTTTGTTGACAGTGTGGGCAGCAATGAAAAATTTAGGAAGGGGATCAGCATGAATCCTTATGATTACTGTTCAGTGAGCTGACGAGACAACTTTTATTCATGCCACTTTTTGATTCTCAGTTTGTCTTCCATCGATAATATTTGTTTAATGCAGTCAGCGAAGGCCATGTTCTGCTAGAGAAGACTTACAGCTGCAAACTTGGTCATTCTTCGATATCTTGTACTGCTTTACATTTTTCTCTACAATCTTTGAAACCTCAGTGAACCATGACAGGGTTTGGATGACACCTGCCTATCCATCTGACAAAAAAATTTCTGTTTTCTTCCCTGAATTCCTTCGAAAGTTGGTTGTGAGAAGATGGCAGGGTCCTTCTCTGTCATTCGCCATGTTTAGATGTGTTTTGACATTGTTGTGTGTGACTGATGGGATCCCTCTGTTGAATACATCCGGCTGCTTTACTGTTGAAGTGATCGAGACAAGACAACAGATGGAACAAAAAATATCCGACTGGCTATTTTTCTACCTGGGATGGGCGGTTTGGTGTGTGCAGTGATGAATTATTTTGTAATCCTCTTTTTTTTTGTGTGTGTGTGTGTGTAACAGGCCTTTTCCATCTGAGGACACAGCTCTCAATGAGGATGATGTGTACCGCAGCCTGGAGGAGTTGGCAGAGTAAGTGTGCATTCTACCAAAAACACCCACACAGGCTAGTTTGTATCACCAAGGAGGACATTGCATCACTCATAGAGGCCTCCCTCTAACCTTAACCATATGTCCTCTGCAGTTTCAGTCTTTTATTACATGAGTCAAATTTTTTTTAATCTGAAAATAATAGTTAAGCTTAGTTATCTTAGTTTTTTTTTATGTTTTCATTTTCTTCTATATTGTCTGTAGTCATAAAACCCTCAAATAAAAGACAATTCAGGCAAATTTATTATTTGAAAATACTATAAAAGGCTATTTCCTTGCAACAAAAGACTGTGTTAATTGCATTTTACAGGTAACAGGGTTCCTCTTCAGTAAAGAGAAGCTGAATATATTTTGTTTTATGTGCTATAAATGAATGCAGATAAACTGGAGACACTTATAAAGAGCATCTGGAGTTTTAGCGCATGTATTTAATATATCTTGTGATGTTTAAAAGCGAACTGTGATTGCCACTTCTTCCAGTATCTGCTAATTGCTTAATTACATAAACATGAAACCCCCTGTCACTCTGCCTGTTGCCATGGTGACATCGGCACAGCTCTGGATTGAGGACTGACTGTCTCTCCTCCTTTCTAAGCAGCTTTTTTTTCCTGTTTTTGGATAATGTTAGGTGGTTTTGCTATGAGTGAAAGAGAGTTGTATGCTCTTGAGGTGGCGACAGTGATGACAGCAGCTGCTTGACTCAGATTAATGGAGAATAATTAGTTAACTGCTCTGAAAAGGGTGTCATTTATCATAGAAAGATAGGGAGGAGAACTGTAATGGATAGACAAAAGAGCATGCATGCTATAGATGTACACACACTGAATGCAGTGTGATGTTCTTTAGCGGATTCTGCAGGATGGAGGATAGGAACTGCAGCCAAGCAGGCTAATTCTGGATTAGGATTCAAATATTATTCAGTCAAATTCAAACACACAGGCAGGAAAAAAAAATGGCATCCTATGGCTTGTTGAAAAGGTATAGGATCCTTTTTTTACAGCTAATAAAGTAAAATTTAAAACCAAATTTGTCAATATATTAACAAATGTTACTTTTTTCTTTCCTTTTTTTATGGTATCAAAATTGCACAAAGAAGAGCAGCTTTTGGCATGGTCAGTGCTTAGATAAACCCTGTTGGCAAGTGCCACAGCCTTTCAATGCTTGTGTTGCCTGGAGGCCTTTAGATTTGTTTATTTGAGTTTTTTCTGCAAAAGGCTTCCAGTTCTGTGCAATTCTCTTCTCAAAGGCCTTGCTCTTTTTAAATCCTTTCACAGATTTTCAATAATTTTAAGACTGGAGGACTGTTTAGGTGGATTTATGCTCGTGCGGCGTCTGCGTAATCGCTGTAGGTGCCGCGTATGTCGGCAGAGGCTCGACACACAGGAAGAATACGGAGATACTTCCTTGTGATTGGTCAGTTTGGGATCACGTGTTGCTAGATTTCTGAATCTTCTTGCTGAATTTGTGTCATAACTATCGTTTTTAAAAACAATACCAAGTGGATCAAGTTGATGAGAGGCTGATTGTATTATTTCTTCGTTTTCTGTTACTGAACCATACTGGACGCCATTGTTGTTTTAAAACTGAAAATACCTACCGATCGGAAGTTAACCATCAAAAGAACTCTGACCTGGTGAGTTTACCGGCCGATACCACCCCTGCTACCACCTTCAGATTAGAAGGAGAAACTGCAACACGACACCAAAACAATGTGTACACCCTATGCTCGAGTGCGAGCAAACTTATCAGCGTCAGCTGGTAACCGACCGCACACAGAAGCTGCGCGAGCATAAATTCGCCTTTAAAGCCACCAAAAACTGCAAAAGTTAGTCTACACTCAAATCATATATAATTAAAGCTTAGTTTCTAACTACCACCTTGATGTTAGCTCATTTTTGGTGTAGAAAATTCTGAAATCAGCCAGTTTTTGAGGCTACTGTTTACCAAAGCTTGAATAATAATGTTATAAAGGTGGAAAGTGTCAAACTACACCTCTATATAGTCTTTATAGTTTGTATTTACTGATGTCCTTTGATGATTTCCAGGATGCCATCAAACTGATGTTGACTCCTTCAAAAAAGCACAATTTGCCGTCGAAAACGACTCCCATAACAGAGTGATTGGTTATCCTAGCTTATCTGGGCTCAGTCAGTAATGTGGTCGTTTACATTGCATTTTTTATGGTTATAGTTTTTTTGATGTGATTAACCCCTTAAACTTTAACATTGTCTTTAACTAATGTTACTGATTTACACCAAAAACTGAATCAACACCACCAAGCTTTGCAGTCCTCTTGCAGCTTTCTTTTCCCTTGTGGTTATATCTTATTTTTAATTTTCTGAGTGCTGGGCAGCTCCTTAGTGAAGCTCCATAAGCTTGGCAGCTCATGGCTGGGATTTGTGAGATATTCAAAAAACTTTGGAATCAGTCACAGTGAAATGTGAACAACTCACAGGCCTAAAAAGCCTGAAAAAAATCCACAAATTTAATTAAATTTATCTGATATCTTTTCATTGAAGTGCTCAAACTTTTAAATGTTGCTTTTGTTCCTGTAAATTTGAATAAACCAAGTAACAAAACCAGTACTGCTTAAAATATTGAAAACAATCATTAATTTTTCACTTTAATCTTCACAGTATCAGAAATGTTAAGTCAGGGTTCTATCATATATAAATGTAAAAGTAGGAAAGAGTCCAGTAGATGCAATGAGTGCTTGTATCCATGGCAACAAGTGTCATTGAGCCCACAATACCACAGTATATGCATGTGAAGTGTGCAATGTAGGTTAGGCTGCTTGCTATCTTCTATGAGATTGTCATAGGAACCTTTGACATCCAAAATCTCTAGTCTCTCATGATTGATATTGACCTGCTGTAACCATGGCAGCAGCTTCACTGAGCCAGAATGTTGAGTTCATTTGTTTATCTAAAACGGTCAGAGTGTTGCAGCACTGTGCTCAAAGTGTGCCCTCTAGGTGCAGAGGGCAGGGTCCTGTTAAATTACTCATGCTGCTCTGCAGTATGGCTGCTCTTGACCTTCTATAGGGAGCTTTTTTTCCCCGTCAATGGACACATAATTGATTCATCAGCAGGTCCTGCTACTAATGCACTTGGACACAATTAGCACGTAGGTCATGCTAGCAATAACTCTGCTCTCAGACTTATTAATTAGCCTGAAATATTGATGATTGTGTGATTTATGATGGGTGCATGACTGAACTGCAAGAGTGAGGGTGAGGACAATGATTATCTTTCCACTCTAATAATAGTCATGCTTTATGGATGTAAAACCATTCGTTTTTTTCCTGAGGTAGAAAATAGTGCAATGACAGGATATGTGGTCTCATAAAAACAACAGCATGTAAGAAATAAAACAGTATTATCGTCCTCACAAATATTGAGCATGAAAATATAAAGCTGTGTGCAGCTTTCTTTATAGCAAAAACTAGCAATCTACTTGATTTAAATTGGATCATTAATTTCAGTCGCACAAGGACAGAAAACATCAAGTGCTTGATTTCTAAGTCTACAAAAATGGATTTAAACTAGAGGCTTTAAAAAGAGAGATTATGAGAGCAGACTTAATGTTGTATCACTGATCCAGCAGCTCAGGCAAAGAAAAAATGTTGGCCAAGCATTTATTTTATTCTGAGACCAACTAAATCGATGAAAAAATAAGTGTCAGTAATCTGCACAGGTGGTAGCATCCCTGCTTTGCCGGCTGTTGCTCCACCAGTGCCTTCCGAGTTAGCTGCAAGGTCGGCAGCTGCACTGTTCATTTGATGTTTTGCCCCCTACCCAGCACACCTACCACTGGATAGGCAGTGGCTAAATGGGGATATCTTCCTGCCACCCCCTGCAGCTGACCCATACTCTTGGATTAACTGGGTTGTTTCCCTAATTCCTGTCCTTTCTTCAAGGCCACAACCTTCTTGGCTTCCTCTGCCAGCTCCTATGTGGTCCTCTGTAGCCTCACCCCGGTCGCTCAAGCCATCCTCAGAAGCTGGATCAATGACTTCCCCACAAAGCCCCTGCATCTGACCTCTACTGGATGGATTGCTGCGTCCCTACTCTCTACTGCCAGTTCGGTGTTCTTGAGTCACTTGTGCTCATTCGCTGCTGGTATCCCTTCCACCCAAGGGACTGTGATGCAGTCTGATCTAAGAGAGGTCTCCGGGATTTCTAAGCAAAGGTGTTCTTCCTGCTGGTGGCTTTTTGTGGATTCCCCCGCTCTGATAAAGTGCTTTAGTGTTTACTGGTCTGCTGAAAATAAACCCAATCTCAGCCTTTATCTGTACTCCGAACTCAATCTAATGAAATAGACATGTAAACTTTTCATTTTTCTACTTGGGACCTTTTGGATTGTCAGATTATCTGTCCCTCTTGTGTCTTCCGTTTTTTGAACAACGACAAACGGGGCAAACCCACCACTGTCTGTTGTTTGGTTTGTTTAAAACTGAAAGTTATTGGTTTGTGTCCTTAGTGGAACAGCCCCAGCTTAATGATTTTAAAGTTAATAACACATTTTCCATGTAAAAAAAACTCTGTATTTATATTTGCCCTGTGCGACTGTTCTGCATCCAGCAGCTTGTCTGGATACAGGAATTATGTTAGAAATGGCATTTCTCTTGACTGAGTTTCATTTTAAAGGTTAAGTAGAAGTCATTTCGGTAGTTGGAGGATTTCCATATTTACAATATTATGTCAGAAGAAGTCATGTCAGGTGGATTGAGGCCTTAAGTCATTATGAGCTCATATGGAAATGCTTGCTGTAAATATGTGGTATAGCTATTCTGCATGGTGCAAGCATGAATTTGGGAAGCACTCGTATCTGTTTCTGCATCTAATTAAGGTCTCACAGGTTAATATGGTAAACATGGCCCATACATCCTCCCTCTGGCTTTCCAGTGTCAAGGTTTCTCTTTCCCTAACTACATTGTATCCTGTCCTCTCATATTGCGCACCGCAACACCCCACCCTCCCGGCCCCATTCCGCCACCGCAATGCCCCAAACCTAGAGGAAACACTGCTCTCCGTCTGGAATGACTGCAACTTGGATTTGACGAAGCATGAAATGGGGTGGATCGGGCACAGTTGCCAGCAGACTTCTTCCTTTGCGAAAGGCACACATAGATTTCCATTCCGAAGCATATGCTGTCACAAGCTCTCTGTGTCACTCTTTTGAAGTTTATTTTGCTGCATTGTGCCCTTCGGCAGGTTGACAAGAAAAGTCAGTAGCTTGTAAGATGAGGGAAATCACTTCAGGAGTTATTTTTAGTCTAAATGGATGAAATCATGTACATTTTATTTAGATTAATTTCATTCCCCAATGGCCACCAAGAATAGCATATACAATAGATGGAGAATGGCATTAGAAACATCTAGGTATCATTAATGGTAAGCACTTTACAAACTAATATCTATAGTTAACACACAGGCCCTGTTGTAAAGACCTGATATTACATTCAACCCATTTTTGAGAGGATTGAAATGGGGTGAAGTTAAATCGCACTGGCTTTATTTTTAGGTAATATCTGTGTTTCATGGTAATGCTATTTATTGTTCAAGCAGGTTCTCTTATACTACCTGACAGATCACAGTTATGGGCTGCATTGTTAGGAAGCATGAAGTTTTTTTAATTAATTAATTTATTTTCTCCTTGTCCAGCATCATGGCAGGCAGACTCATGATCTAGCTGTCGTGTTGCAAACAAATGTACTTTGCCAAGAGGAGCTTTATGTAACAATTCCCTTCATTCTTAAAGGTGTCATCACCTGTTTTTTTCATGTATCCACTGTCCTCTAAGTGTCTTAAAATATTTTTTTGAAAACTTATTAAACAAACAAAAAAAAAATGAACATAGAGCTTGTTCTGACCTTGTGCTCATACTTTTACCACAACTTTGTCTCGTGAGAGTTGGTGCCAGCTTTTGACTAATGTCAATGAGATGTGCGCTGATTGGCCGCAGGGAGGCCAGAGTCGGAAGGGGGGCTGGCCTAGTGCATGCATAGTGCGTCCGACTCCAAAATATTAACAGCTTAATGATAGCTAGCAAACCTGATCGAGCAGCAGCTTACGGAATTCAGCCATTTGTGTTTGAACCAGACTCCGAGCCTGAGAGACGATACCAAGATGGTGGAAGAAGCACGTTTACAACAAATTGAAAACACGGGGCTCATTTGTACATTGCAGGGGTTTAACTTTTAGGCTCGTCCTGTAGCATTAGCATTAGCATTAGCTGCTTCAGCTTAATTCACGGTCCACATCTTCAAACACCTTCTTGTTATGGCGACTGCGGTAGGCTGAGCAGGTGACTTTAGGCGTGGAAGAGGGGCTGGCTTATTCCTGTGATGACGAAATCCCAGGAGCAAATTAAAATCACACGTGCAATTAAAAATAGCGCGGTTGCGAGAGTTTACCCTTGTTGGCGGTTCTTGTTTTAACTTGAAAAAGTGCAATTTCCGAGTGTGGACTCCTTTAAGTATTGTTCTTTAAGTATCTGTTTTTATTTGTCTATAGTTGATCTGTATTTATTGCTAAACCTGACAGGGAGAACAGAAAAAGGTGTAGAGTTAACAGAAGAAAAAAAGGAGAGGGGGCGGAGAGAAGAAAAAAGAGACAACGGTATAAAATAGAAAACATTTATAACCCAAACAGAGAAGATGTGAGACAACTAGATTCTCCACTTGTAAAGAAACTTAATAGAAAACATGCTATCTAAAGACGAAGCAGAGAATCATCAGGAGCACCTACAGGAAGACAAACATGAACAATAACAGCGACAAGCATGTGTCAACATAACTGTAGGTATTAGTAATTAAATCTGCAGGACAACACAGTAACTGTAGAAGCACACGTTAGTTAAAGAGAGTCTGTATGTGTGTGAGAGATTAAAGTTAAAGTCAAGCTAGCTACAGATTTCCATCATACTGAAGCTCCTGTTAGCACTGACGTCATTTTCACACCTTTAGACAAACTTTGCTTTCATAGTTAAAGACTGTACCAAGACAGTCAGAAGACTTTTTTTTTCAGGTGTTTGAAAAGATTAGTTCATTTTCTGTAAAACCTACATCAGTTTGTTAGGTCAGCTTTTTCTGTCAAGGTTGCTAAAGTGTGGAACTCCTTATCACCCAAATTGAAACGAGACCTATATTTAGGGGCTTTTAAAAATTAACTAAAGAAGGTTTTAAAGAGGGATCAAGTTTATATGCATTTTTAAACTAAATGTATTGTTTTTGTGCATTGTAAATGTAATGTATTTGTATTGCTAAAGCCTATCTAGGGACAAACATTGCAAACTAGCCTTAGCTATAAATGTTTTGGGGATACATGCTTATTGTATACACTTGTACCTATCAAATAAACAAATAAATAAAATAGAACAAATCCCCCCATTGTGTTAATGTTTAATCCAAAAACAGCTATTTCAACCTGACCAAATCAACTGGCAAGTGTGGTCTTAATAACGGTACTTGACTCCATCTTTTTTTTAAATTTTGTAAGTAGTTTCTTTTTTCCTTACATTTATTATAATTAATTGTATTTATTCCCGTATATTAGATTTTGTAGATGTGAAAAGGTAATTCTATTTTGAAGACACAAAACTGCAGTATTCTTAATGAATGAAAAATACTTCAATAAAAATTATTTAAAATGGTATTTTTTTAAATAATATTTTTAACAAGTGTACTAGAAAAACAAAAATCAAAAGACAAAACAAAACAAATTTAAGCATTTCAATGTTTTGATCAACTTTTAAATGAAAAATACTTAATTAACCTGAAATAATACTTAAAATAGTCAATTTGAATAATTTTTAAATATTTGTAAATGAAATAATTTAAAATAATTTAATTAACTAATTCTAATTAACATAATGGCTTACTATTAAAAAGAATAGTGACAAAGGAAGTCATCCTATTAGAAAGAAATTTAATAAAGTGTTGATGTTGCACATTCATTACTATCTTGATGTAATCTTATTCCATCATCAGAACACAATTAAATAGAGATTATGGTTCCCGTACAGTTTTTACAGTTCATTAACTCCTCTTTTGCATGTTATCCATCATCAAAGAACAAAGTCAGAGGCACAAAAGTGATTTAATCTGTTATGTTATTTTAAAAAGTTATCTATTGATATTATAATATCATTATCAAAATGCTTTTCAAACTCAGCCTAGTGGAATAAGATGCTCAGACATTTCTTCACTGTGATGAATTCTTGCTATGTGCTCTATATGTTCACATCACACACCTGCTGTCACATCATAAACAAGGCAAAAAAGAACAACTACCTTATGTATTTTAGAAAAATTTCTAATATTTTTATCATGGTTAGGCAGCTAAATGACCTCAACACAGTCATAAAGATTTTGTGGTTGTAAATTAATGTTTTGTCACCTTACGAAAAAAAAATCTGCCTGAAAAACTCAACTTAGTAAATGTGTTGAAAAGAATTTGGAAGACTGATGCAGATTTTTGTTGCTGTCTTTACAATTTTATCCAATTGGATGGTGACAAATCAGACTGCCCAATCGGAGAGCGGTTGACTTCTTGCCCTCCAGCACTGTAGCAGGTTCTCAAAGCGGGGGGTAGATTTTAAAAACGGATGACGATGATGGAGCCAGAACCTTTGTTGACACCCAAACATCTCTCGGTCATCTGAAAAAATTGTTTATTTTGGAAAACCGTAGGTTAAAATGGAGCCTGAGGACTTAAGCATCAACTTTCAGGACAAACTCTCCAAGCTGGGGGCCAATAGCCACCTATGAGCAGCCATTAGGAGGAGGATACCCTGCAAACAAAGGGACGCTGATACAGTACTTCTTCTTTATTTTTTTAATTAGTTTTTCTGTTTTTTTGTTTTTTTTTAGAGTTTTAAAATTGAATAAGTTAATAAAATATACAGAAAGAAACATTTAATTCAAATAGAAAGTTTATTAGTTGTGTAAAAACTTAACAGGCAAAATAAAAAATTATGCAAACTGAGATCATCAGATCCAGAATATCAAGATGATCCGGGACGAACAATGCAAATAAAGTTCGTTCTTTTTTTCTTCTTTTTTCTTGCCAATGATTCTGGTCATTTTCTGATGATTTCAAACTTTCTGTAATAGCACAATTAGCCCTTATTTCCCAATAGTAAAGAATGCATAATCAAAAAAGATCCAGGTCAACCCCCCTCAAAATGTAATCACTTGTTCTTGTTTTCAATTTCTCACATTTCCTGAAAATTTAACCAAAATCCATCTATAATTTTTGAGTTTTGTTGCTAACAGAGAGACAGACTAACAAAAAACTTAATTTAAAAAAAATGACCATAAGCAGAAGAATGAATGCAGAATAAGCTTTGGCTATGCTCAAAGAAATGAATGAGGAAGACTCCGATGGGGAAGATCAGCTCCTCTTATTACACAAGGACCAAGACATCCTTGAAAAGATGCAGAGGCAGTTTTTGTCTGGAGCTGCAACTAGAAGATGGCGTTTTGGACATTGCTACACTCAGAAGCAAACTGGGACAAAAAAATCTGCCTTGGCATTTTGGCCCAGACCGGCCATATACAATCATGCACACCACTGATCTTTAAGCTCCCTTAAATGTGAAGGCGTGCAAATTTTCAAAGCTACTAAAACTATGCAGTTAGTTAGCAGGAATCAGTGAGAATAGACATGATAAATACTTCCAAAAAGTGTCATTTGTTAATTAAATACCAAATCTATACTTCAAGCACATTGATGAATGTTAGAGCAGCATTCATCCTATTTCTTTTTAAGGAGAACGAGAACAGAAAGAACAGATGGATCAGATGAAAACCATTTCCAGTTAAAGTGTCGAAACAGTGTCTCTGTGTTTGCTGCCTGTTCTTTTCGTCTGTTATCTCAACCAGGTTTAACTAAAGATTGAATGGATTTTTTTTTCTCATCATATTGATGCAGTCAGGTGCAAAATTATTGGATTCTGGTAAAGAGGCAAACAGCTGCATCAGTATTAACATATGGACTTAAGCCTGGTACACACATAAGGATTTGTTTTTTTTATAAAGGAGATTTTTTATCTGGTCGAGACACCACACGTAAAGATAAAAAAACAGGCATTAAACAGCTTTGATCATACTGTGTGGTGTGTTCCAATATTCTAATCATAGAACAACACACACAAATGATGCTGTCCCGCATGTGATCTGCAATCTAGTCCTCCGAGCCAGACAGCCGTGACCAAACGTCATCTAACAAAAACGTAGAATAAGAACCATAGCAGCAACCGGCAAAAAAAAACGTAGAAGAAGAACCATAGCAACAACCAGCAAAAAAACGTAGAAGAAGAACCATAGCAACAACCAGCAAAAAAGCGTAGAAGAAGAACCATAGCAACAACCAGCAAAAAAACGTAAAAGAAGAACCATAGCAACAACCGGCCCACGTCACCATCCACACTGTCACAATTCATGAGTGGTCGGCTTTCCTCACACATATGAAGATATCGGGTCATAAATATTAAACACTTTTTTGGAGCCGATTATTTGGACAAATCTGCTCGTAACACCTCAGACCAAATCATAATTGTACAGGGAAATTTTATAAGACTCATGTCAATCAGGTGTTTGCTGCTTGTGGTTGGAAAGAGGCAAAATCGGGACAAAAACAGCACAAAAGTCCTTAAGTGTGTACCAGGTTTTAGGTGTGGGCTGAATAAAAGCTGGTTATTTCTTTATATTTTCCATGAACCCAGAAGCTTCCTCTAGCACCTGTTGACCTAAAAGTATCTAACCATCAGCCCACAACCAATAACAAATAAGCAGATAAAGAAAATTTGAAATTTGCTGACTCACATAAGGAATGTTGATTAGAAAATGTTTTCACCTACAGTAAAGTGATTTAGTTCAGAAACACATTAAAGAGCTAAATTTAAGATCTGCTGTTTTAACCAGTGAACATAACCAGTTAACCAGGTAATCAAACAGCTTTATTAGTGTGTTTTCATCACTTCATCAAAACTTTGTAAACAGTTGGTGTGTTTACTGCTAACTGTTAGCATGCTCACTGCTAATTTGTTTGTATGGACCAAAATTACTGGATTTACTGGGTCTTCTGTCTCAGAACAGAACACCAGTGATGTGAAAGAAGTGCAGCTTATCACAGCTTCTACCATCATCGTCATCATCATCCACAGCAGCTGATGAAGGTCCTGTTGTGGTCAAACTGTCAATCATTTTAGAAGCTTTGCCATGCCAGTGTTTTTTTTCTCAAAGCACCCCCACTCTGGTGGTTCTAGTGTTGGAACGTAGGTGGTTCTAGTGTTAAAAAAAAACATTCCTGGATCCAGACGGTGATCCGGATCGCCCTCAAATCTAATCAGTTGTTCCATATTTCATTTCCTGAAAATGTCATCAAAATCCGCCCAATACTTTTTGAGTTAAATTGCTAACAGACAAACGTGCGCCGAACACTTAACCTCCGACTTGGTGGAAGTAATAAATTGTGATTTATACAGTATGAACAATACAACATAAGAGTTGTTTTTTCCTAATTTCACGTTTAATAGTTCTAAAAACGGTCCAGTGACCAAAAAGAGCCTTGAGGGGGAAAAGTGTGCTTTCTACTCTCCTTTAAGAGCCTGCGGCTGTATTGGAGGACAAGAAACCATCTGCCATGTGATTGGGCTGTTTCATTCATCACACCCCAATTGGATAGAAGCATGAGGACAGGGATAATAACCTGAGCATCTGAGTCCTGCAGTTTTTTGCTTTGCATCTTTTAACAGATGTTTGCAAAAGCACTTCCTTTTTTTTCACAGGGTGACAAAGCTTGATGTACAAATACAAGCTGAAATTATTTGCAAACTACAAGCACAAAATCTTTATGACCATGTTAGGCATCCATTGACTTACGTGACAAGTCATTCACCATTTCTTCTCTTGCTGATGTAGCTCTCGCATCATGGGACAGGGGGGCAGACTTAGCAAATTCATGCAGACACACAGGACACCCTCTGGCCTGTTGCTGTTTTCAGAGAGAAAATTAGGCTTAATTCATGATACCTCAGGTCCTCCACTTGAACTCCCTTTCCCATTGGTTCTTAGGGGTGAGAAGTGTACATGTACAAACAGATACACAGAAATACATTTGAATAAATTTATTTATCTCCACCAAAGCCAAAAGAAACTAAAACTGAAAGATGGTGATGCATTATTACATCACTGGTTGGAAAAAAAATCACTTCTCAATTTTTTTTAGCCACACACAAACACACCCACGTAAAGTTCAGTTTCCATCGCTTTAAGGGCATGACTGAATTGTCAGATATGTTAACACAGATTTAGAATCTAGTTATAAAAATCATACAACAACTATGATGTTGTCAGTAACATTTTGGGTTTTACAACCATTCTGTTTTTATTATATATTTATATATCGTTACAATCTTATTATATATAATTTATTATTTAATTCATTCTTTTCTGTTTGTCATAATTTGAGAGGACTATTATTTTTGTGCTTTTCAAACTAATAAGTTTCTTGTCACTTGTTGGTCTTTGGCTGCTCCTGATTGGACATTACTATCAATTTAAGCTATCTCATTGGTCAAAAAAATTGACAGAAAGTGGCTTCATCATAATTTCTGGGTCAAAATAGATGTCTATTAGAAACATAGTGATAATAGCTTTTTTTGTTGTTGTTGTTGTTTATTAGGAAAATGTGATAAATAATCGTGTTGCCATGGATCATTCATTGGGGATTTACCATGAAGTCGACAGGGTTTTGCCACCAGGGTCGCGGGACCACATAAGTTATTAGATGATGATACAGTTTGAAAGATATTAGCTATCCATGAACCTCAACCTTAAGCTAATACAGAGTTACGCATTACCTTTCCTGAGAAATTGTTGACCATATAAACAAAAGCACTGTGGAGTTACCAGTGATCTAGCTGAGTTTTAAGGGTTAAAAGACATATCGTGATCTTTTTAGTCTCATGTAGCCTATGTTTAATTTGCTTATAGACACGAGGTGAGATTTCACTGTCAGTGGTCACTAGAAATGCATGTGGATGTGTAATTTTATGTCATGTTGAAAATGAATTGGTGAAAGTTATCTGCCGGTCACCAAAATGCATGTTAAAGCCAGGTGTAAACAGGAGCTGTGCTAATAATGCAGTAATAGAAAAACAATTAGAAAAGTGTCCCGGTGAACCTCCAATTTGTTATCAGAAGTTTGAACTGTAGCCAAAATCAAACATAGCACTATCTTTGGGGTCAATAGATACAATAAGCCTTCACAGTGATGCCGTGTTTAATTATTAGATAAAAGAGTCTATAAACATTCAACCGCTACACCACATCCTCTCATGAGAAGCTTACATCTCTTCGTAGGTCATATTCACATATCTGCGCTAAACCTCCCTCGTATAATACCCTCTCTGAGGAATTATAACGAAATGAAGAGAAGCATCTGCTTTTCCATAACCTCTGTGCCATCCAACATGAATTTCTGCCGTGAGAGGAGATAGTGATGGGATTGTCTCAGCTAGCCACCGTCCTCCCACACAGCTTCCTCAGTATTCAACATGAGCCACTTTTACTTAATGGAGAAAGAAGAGACAGAGTACTGAGAGTACTGAGAGTGAACCCGGCCACCTCAATTAAAACTTCAAACAAGCCTCCCATGTGCATTGCAAATCTGAATATTTGATTGAGGGCAGTTGTGTCTTCTCTTATTTTATTTTTTTTAATTTTACCCCCTGTTCACACAGACAGTGTATTTTAGCTTTGATAGCAGATGCAGAAGGTTGAACTGGTTGTAACCAAATCTGAGTATCTACAACAACGAAGAGAGAAAGAAGTGTTGTGGTAAAATTGTAATGAATTGATCATTTGATTCAAAGAAAACCCTTGAAATAGTTTAATCCAGGCATGTTGAAATTAAATTTGAAATTCCTGGTCTGAGTCTGGTGTTTGTGGTCAGGTTACGTTCTCCGTGTGACAGGAAGAGATCAGTGGTATTCCTCAGGAATACTGTAAAATCCAGGATAATGTTCTGGAAGATACATCATTCTTTCAAGAAGGAAATCTCTGTATGCTCTGGCAGGTTAAAGTACAACACAGCATGCCTTACGCGTACAGGCAGTAAACACCCACCTCAAGGACATTTAAACAGGGTGGATGCTCCCTTAGGTTGAACCTTGGCCATCTCCTTGTGGATACCTGGGAGCCGTAGAGAATGGGATCTAAAGGTGGAGGTTAAAGGAAGAAAAAACACTCAGTTTTATTTACCGTTGAACATTCTGGCTTTGTGAAAAAAACAAACACACTTCACACACATAAGTATTTGGGAATAACCCACACCTTTTATTTATTAAGCTCAGGTAAAAGTTATGGAGTCTTGAAGCAAATAAATAACAGCCTTGACACAGCATAACAAATGTTTAAAATGTCATTTTCCCCCTGTGAATGCACTGTTATAATGCCATTTGCCCTGCTTTTTTACCTGAAATACAGCCAATAACTTTAAAAATGGAATTCTTTTTCCAGGCAGTAACATGTCTGTGTTTTATTGGGACAAACTTCATCACCTTTCCTGATGCACCTTCGCCCACTGTAACCTCGTTTTCATGTCACAAGTGTTTGGGAATAGCCTACATACTAATCATTTCTGTCAATGTCAATCATGGACAGCTCTGTTTACTTTCAATCAGCTAGGTGCAACAATTCATTGGTACCTGCAAACACTTGCATTTAACAGCTGTTAAATGACTGTTACTGTTAAATTACCACGGGATTTCTTCATTTTTTCATCGGCTTGATCAGAATAAAATGAATTTTCTTTTGAAGAATTTGTGCAAGACAGCATTCAGTTGTTAAAAACCACGTCTGTTACAATATTTTTATTTTATTTTGTTTTAGAATAAAAATTTTTTTTGATTGGATTAATTAATTTAAATGTATTTTTATTTTATTTACCTATATAATATATAAAAAAGCTCCTTCAACAGTAATGTGCTGCCATTAATTTAAAGAAATTTAAAAGAATTTTTTATTTTTTTTTATGATTTTCTGAGTAATCCACTGATATTTGTCTTTACAATATTGATAAAATGATATGGATTCATAATAACCTTCCCAAACAGTAATTGCTCTAACGGTGCAGGGCGATATACAATGTGAGCTGGCAGAGCAGGAGGAACAAAAGGCATTCCTCTCCACGGTAACTGTCTGCGCTCTGCTTGCAGCTTTCCTAATTAAAGGTCAGTTAGTTCACAGTGGGTGCCAAAGCAATATAAACAGATTAAAAGGGAAATGCCACTTAAAAACGCAGCACATTTCCAGTTTGGGAACACGAAGCGGTGTCCTCGTGTTTGGAACACTGAACCATTAAGAAAAAAATTGTCATAATTCTGTTCATGCCGTACTGGTGAGAGAAAATGAGCCCTCACTGGTTTTTACAGCTCTTCAGCTCTCTAAGAAGTTTAAAGTGGGCCTATTTATTTTGGGGATAAATGTACCTTTTTATCTTACATGTGTGCTTTTTTTTCAGTGAACATGACTTGGGTGAGGATGACATTTACGACTGTGTGCCATGTGAGGATGATGGCGATGACATCTATGAGGACATCATTAAGGTGGAAGTACGACAACCCATGGTGAGAGCTTTGTGTTGCTGTTGCTGCCCTTTTTTTTTAAATCCGTTACTGATGATGTAATGGTCTCACGTGTTTGTCATGTTTCTATCGTCATGCCTTTAATGTATAATCGAAGCGTTGAATTTCCCATAAACTGCATGATTTCATCTTGCCATACGAACTGTTGTTGCATTATGAGAATGCAATGGACATTTACTGCTATAGATATGCATCTCCCCTCACTTTCAGTGTACCTTCCTGTACATTATATGTGTGATCTACATTGTCATACAGTACCTACATGACCTTAGATCTTTAAACACACTTCCACTAGCTGTCTATTTCATATTCTGTCATGAACTTGACTTCTCACTTGCTTTGCCCTCTTCATGCTGCAGATCAGATACATGCAGGTGAGTGCTGCTGTTGCTTGTGACTCACACCACCCTGTCAGCTAAACAAACCTCCTCACCACTTCATTTTAAACAAATTCATAGCATCCCAAGAGAATGACTTGCCAATGAGGTTAGTGACCCTTGCATGGTGACTGAAAAGACCCCATCTGGTGCAGATGTGACTCAGGGCTTGTGACTTCAGCTCTATTAATGCAATGTTAACTGACCACCATCCACCCAGCTCCACCCACCGCCACAAAATAGCATGAGGCAAATATACTTTGTCGTGCTGGCTTGGCTCCCCACTTTTCTGACTTTTTCTTCCTTTCTTAATTACATGCTGGAGTGAAGCCTGAACTGGACTTTTTTACATTGTTAGCTCCAGTTTTTGTGTTAGCTATGCTGTTTATCTGCTGCCAAATCTACTCCAGATGGCTTGCTTACTTATTTCTCATTTGGTTGAGCAACTCATTTGAGTTGCTCAAATCAACATCACACCGTAGCAAATACGTGTTTTAAATTAAACTTTTTGTATGTTCCAGTTGATGGTTTTCTCCAAACAGCGCTTTATAAATAGAGTACTGAAAGGTTTAACACCTTTTAGATTTTCACATTTTCTTAGGCTTCAAATTACAAAGACTAGAATAGAATGATATTTAGAAAAGGATGTTATAGTTTGACATTGTTTCAATACAAAGATTGCAACAAATGTAAACATGTCGGATTATAGCTAACAAGCTAACTTGCATTTGTGGTCCCTATGCAGGTAAAGAAAACCTACACAATACAATAAAACAATAAAATGTGTGTACAATAGAAAATGCATAAAATATGACATGAACACATTTACATGTTAAAATTATCACAAAACTGTTGTTTTTTATGCAGCATTTCAGTTTTCCAGCACATTTTTTTATTGAGTGATGCAGAGTTTTCCAGAATTTACTACCCTTCACAGAAAGTGTATTTTGTCCAAAGGCAGTTCTTCTGTGGGAAATTTCCCCTTTAGAGAAAGCCTTGATCCTGAGTCCACTATGAGTTCTCTAAGATAGTCAGACAAGAGAGGTGGAGCCTGTCCATGTAACACCTTATAATTCAAACATGAATATTCAAAATTCTCAAAACCCAGCCGATTGTATTTAAGATGTTACAGTGGGGAAATGACAGTGGCTTTTCTTATCAAGAATTTTTTTTACATTGTGTACAGAGTGTATTTACACCTGTTGGGACCAGCTGGTGAAGCAGTACTCTATATATGAGAGGATTATAGAGTGTAGGAAGGTTCTAGCAGCACCAAGTAATATAAACATCCTGATCTGTTTAAAAGTGTGTAGGTTACATTTCACTATGCTTGACACCCTTTTGACATGACTCCTGAAGCTTAATATTGGGTCCAGTGTCACACCAAGATACTTAACATTTGTTTACAATTTTGAGTTTCTCATGTCTGATTACGACCCCAGGGTTTTTTATGTCTACTAGCTGTTCGTAATACAAACGGTCTTTTAAGTGTTCAGTAGTAAGTGGAATTTAGAAGCCATTCATCAATGTGAACCATAACATAGGAGAGAATATTGGACACCTCTTCAGTTCTTCTTACACTTGTGTAAATCACTTTAGCATCAGCATACATTTGGAAATCAACATTGCGACGTGTATTGGATAAGTCATTAATGTACAATGAAACTAAGTGGACCAAGAAATGACCCTTGAGGTACACCAGCAGGAAGGTTGATTTTAAACTGTCAACACACAAACATTGTTTCCGGTGAGCCAAATATGATTTTATCCACAGAAAAACAACTCTCGTCCCTAGCTAGGCTTTAACATGAACAATATATCAAGACAATTCACTTTATTTTACTCATACAAATCACAATCTGTATGATTATATGGATTTTGTTAGATTTATTGAAAAGAACACAACCTAAATGTCCCACTTGAGTAAGTATTTAGAACATTTATACCAATCTAAATAAACATTGTGTTTTCTGCATTTATCAATTGTCATTTTAATGCTAACCTTACTGAAATTTACTCGAAAAAGTAATAACCTTCAGTGCATACGTTGTTCAAAAAGGCTTTGTGCTTTAAAAAAAATGAGCAATCAAGGACAAAAAAAGCTGATTTAGAGGGTCACCAACATTGCAATCACTATGATGGTTTGGGAAGATGAGAGAATGGCCACCATTAAAGCATTCACATTTTTCTGATGGAGTGGCCAGTCAATTCTTTCTGCTATGGCCTAGCCTAAAGTCACCTGAGACATCTCATATCATAAACAGTTAAATCATTTAATGATGACTTACAGATTAAACTAATTGCCCACAGTTCCCAGTGGCATGTGATAAGGGAAACCAGGCACTGAGCATCACCTAATTAATGTTATCCCTACAGTCAAACATCATAAAGGTGGCATTATTCTGTGAGGATGGGAGATTTGTCAGAATAGAGGGAAAGCTTGATGGCAAAAAATACAAAACAATGCCAGATGAGGCATTTTCCATGCTGCAGAAAACCCCGGGCTGGGACGATGGTCTACAATCCAATAAGACAGCAATCCAGAGGATTCTGCCAAGCATTCCCAGTGGTTTCTTAGCCAAGCATGGGTATTAAACTAAACCTTCCAAAGCATCCCTGGCTATATGTGGATGTTCACCATCTTATCTTCCAAAGGAAATGTGTGTCGAGCCTGTTGAGTAATTCTGGAGAAGTCTTGAGGCCACTGCTGTTTAAACTGCATTAACCAACTAAATGTGTGTAAGATATGAAAACTGGATATTTCTCTTTTTTCAGTTTATGAATAAACCTTTTTAAAAGCCTACCTTGGCTTTTTAGTTGGGATAATGATTTCCATATACATTAATGAGGTAAAAAGTAAATAAATAATTTTACATGGAGACCTACTATGACATGTAACATACCTCTTTCCCAAATTCTGATTACCAACCTTTGATTTATTGACATATACAAAGGCATGCCTTGTTAAACCACTACATCACACATTCAACACACTAAAGCTTCCGTATTTACATGCCTCCCTTTCCCTTTATAGCCAATACTTAATTAATTTCCTAACAGTATTAAAATCAATAAGCTAATTCTAATCCTAACATACACAAGGCTGCGTTCGAAAATTGATTGACAATAACGAGTGAGTTATTGTGGTGAAATAAATTGTAGTTGACTATTGAAAACATGCCTGAGTTGCAAAATTGGTAACACACAACAGGTCTTTATGTCTGCATTTAAGTGTAAATTGACTAGATGACTGGTGATTGGATTAAAAGGCTGCACTACATTATCTCTGGCTTATAATGTAACACAATGCCTTTGATTTCACCAGCAAACCCAGGTGTGTTCTAAAAGATGTTTATTGTTTAAAATGAATAAAAACAGGGTACTTAATTTAAGTCGGGCCTTTGGGAATGTTCCTTAAATAATATATAAATATACGATAACATTAAAAAAAAATTTTGTTTTTTTTTTTAATTCTCACTGTAGAAAATGGGTATGACAGAAGAGGACAAGAGAAATTGCTGCCTAGTTGAGATCCAGGAGACTGAAGCCAAGTACTACAAGACTTTAGAGGACATTGAGAAGGTGAGTGTACGAATGAATGTTGGAATGGAGCCCAAGTCAGAGTGGCCATTCAGAAGCTTTAGGCTACATCCACATAGAGTTAAAACCTTTTTTTTTAATGATATTTACATAAATACAGTGTTTGTGTCCACACAAATCCACTGAAAATGCTGTAGTGTATATGCCAGTCCTGTAGGTGGTGATGCAGCCGCAGAAATACAACAAAAAATAGGAAATAAGACATGGAGCATGTGCACAAACTTGTATGATGTAAAGAAGCTAAAACGTAGACATTTGTGTGGATTTTATCATGCTCAGTAGCTACTGCAGCATGAGCGTAACACTGTAATCCATCATTGTTGTAGCTGTTGGTGGAGTTTGCGCATGTAGGTTAAGGGAGAAGTTAGGCTATGGTGTCCATAATGGTTGAGGAAAGATCAACATATGTTCTAAACACGCAAATGAAACAGTGGTGTTTTCAGATAAATTTACCTGTACCTGGTTTAAAAATTATCTGAAGCATTCTTGGTGGATTGCTTAACACCGTGTTGTTCCATCTGGAAGTGAGTCAGCAGTTTTGTGTTGACTTGAAATTTTGTCATATACTACAGTATACAGACTTCTTTCATGGTACAATAAAAGTGGTTTACTGAAGTTATACACCTCATAAGTCAATACTGACCACCATGCCTTGCTCCCTAAAGACAGTAGAGTATGCTAATGCTGCCTTGCTACTGCTAATGTCTGTAGCTCGTTCTTGTGACTTTCTTTCATGTGTTGAAGCAATAATGTCTTTGTTGCAGAATATTGCTATTTTTGGTAAAATATGTGATAAAACCATACATAAATCTTCAATTGTGTCAGAGATATACTGTCATGTAGCCAGAGCGGCCAGCTTTTCAAAAATCCTTATAGTGAGATTTAGTGGAATCAACTAAACTTTTGCCATATACATGACAGCAAGACATAAGACTCCATTTGATTAATTTTGTGCAGGTTTAATCATAACATATAGCACTCAGTAGTAACAAAATGTAAAAAAAGATTTACTAATAGGTCTTCAAAGTACCAACAGAAACTTTAAAATAAAACAGTGACCAACTCAACTACACAAAGGAAAGGACACTGAGACAAGAAACAGGAGCTATTAAAACCTCATTGTCTGCCTGTTCTTATCTAGCATTACTGGCATGAAGAATTTACACAATTTGCATTTGGCTTACTGAGCCACCCAGAAGAACATTCCCTCCCCAAGTTAGAAAGTTTCTAACTTTCAGATTAGTGCACTGAATAAATTATATGTGTAATAAAATATAATCTTGAACACTATCTGCACCACAAGATCTCTAGACCGGCATATGACGTCACCGCCAGCAATCAGCTGATCGACGGGAAAGTTAAAGTTCCATTTAGCTCCATACTACTGTCTACTTTCATCTTATTAAGTCTCGGACTTTGCGCTATGGCGAACACGAGCTCAACGGACACAAGATCGTCGCAACTGGGAATATGAAAAACTGAATTTGGGCATATTTCTGCCAGAGGAGCAACTAGACCTGCTAAATGAACGGGGCAAGCGGGAGCCGCATACAAGCCGCCTCTTGTTTCCTTATTTGGGACATTAGTGAAGCCCAAGTGGACCCAATGCGGACTTTTGCCCAGCAAACGAAGCTCATTTTAGGATGAGAATCGTCACACCGGTGGACCACTGCTTCTCCTGGTGAAGACTACCGGGGGGGAGGTGTTCACATCTGACAGTGCTTTGCTGACGGTGTATGCACCAAAATGAAAAAATATTCTCAGCACCATGCACCAGAAAGTGGAGATTGAATAACACGAAAAAATAAATAAATAAATAAATAAAAAAAAGGAAACAACACTGTTACCAACTACAACCACCTGAAGTGTGGTGTTGAAATTGTAGACCAGAAAGCACGTGCCTACACAGTGCCTGCGGTCCATCACTGTATTTTACAACATGCTCGATCTGGCAGCGATGAACGTGAACATGTGTTGTACAAAGCATGTACACCACACAGCCAAACACCTGGACTCTATCATCAGAGAACTCATCCTCTCTTGAGGACTTTGTGTATATTCTAAACTCACTCAAAATTACAAATAGTAATCCACAATTACTGTCAAGCAAAAAAATAAATGAAATAAAAATCTAACTCATTTACTTAGCGTTTTATTCAGATATGTTTCAGTGCATTGTGATGAAAAATATAAAAACATATATATATATATAAAAAAACAACTGAAAAATGGCACAATAACTTCTCTTTACACGGTATCTTTACAGTTATTGTAATAGTGGCTAAACAGATTGGTAGATATATATATATATACATTATTATTCCAGGGGGAAATGCAAGTGTGCAGCAGCTACATAAATAAAAAACTAAAAGGCATGTTAATAAAAACCTCACAAAAACAAGTCATGGCACAAACCTGCATGGTATAGTGCAGTAAAAAATGTATCTAATGTAAAGAGAAAAAAGATTCCATCAGCTGCCACAACAACCTGGAGCTGAACGCCTAGAAGACAGTGGAGATTGTGGACTTCAGGAAAATCACAGCCCCACTGTCCCCCCTTGTCCTCACTGGCTGCCCCATCTCCATTGTGGACTCCTTCCGCTTCTGGCCACCAACATCACCCAGGACATCCAGTGGGAGAAGACCATCTGCTCACTTATCAAAAAGGCCCAGCAGAGGATGTTCTTCCTGCGGCAGCTGAGGAACATCAAGCTCCCCACCAAGATGTTGGTGCAGTTCTCGAGTCCATCCTAACCTCCTCCATCACCGTGTGGTACCTGGAGCCACTGCCAGGGATAACCACAGACTGCAGCACATTGTGTGTGCCGCTGAGAAGGTGATTGGCTGCAGGCTCCCATCTCTCCAGGACCTGGGGACATGCAAGTCAGATAGCAGCTGACCTTTCTCATCCTGGACATGATCTGTTTGTCCCTCTCCCCTCAGGCAGGAGGCCACAGTCCATTCGGACCAGAACAATCCATATGGACAGCTTCTTCCCCTCTGCCATCAGACTCATGAACACTAACTAACTTTGTATCGGAGTCATGAACAATCAGCTACTCAGTGCCGGACTCATGGACACCAATCAATCTCTGCCATTTGCACTATGTGGTTCATCCCACACTCACCTGCTGCTAGACATTAATAATCAGCCCTTAAGAATTTTAAAGCACAAGCTGCTTATTCAGCAAAAAGGCCACTTATTAAACACATTTCGTAGTCTTGACGCACTTAATAACCCTATTGCCCACAGAGTATTATAATGACTCATCAGATGGCAGGTTATGCGGACAGTTTGTACAGTTTAGCAGAAACCCTATTAAAGGTTATCTATGTTATCTACACATTTCAAATGTCTAAACATTTTATATGAACGCAAAAGTGCTGCATTGCAAATTTAATGTAATATTAATAAATGATAGATTAAAGTTGTTTAAAGGTGTCATCACCTAGTCTTTTCATGTATCAACTGTCCTCTAAGTGTCTTTAAATATTGTTTTGAAAACAAACAAACAAAAAAAAAAAAAAAATCAAACATAGAGCTTGTTCTGACCCTTTGCTCATACCACAACTTTGTCTCATAAGAGTTCATGCAAGATTTTGACTAATATTAATGAGATGTGCGCTGATTGGCCGCAGGGAGGCCAGAGTCGAAAGGGGGGCTGGCCCAGTGCATGCACAGTGCGTCAGACTCCAAAACATCAACAGCTTAGTGATGGCGAGAGAACCTGACCGAGCAGCAGCTTAAGGAATTCAGCCATTTATGTTTGAACCAGACTCCGAGCCTGAGAGAAGATACCAAGATGGTGGCAGAAGCGCGTTGCAACAAAAATTTACATGGAAGGGCACTTCACCCCACTTATAAAAAAGAAAACATGGGGCTCATTTGTACATTACAGGGGGTTTAACTTTTAGGCTCGTCCCTTAGTATTAGCATTTGCGTTAGCATTAGCGTTAGCATTAGCATTTGCTGCATCGCAGTAAAGCATGACTTTATATCATTGTATCGTTTCACGCCTAAAGCATGACTTTAGGCATGGAAGAGGGGCTTGCTTATTCCTGTGATGACGAAATCCCAGGTTCAAATTAAAATCACGTCTTTGCGACAGTTTACTCTTGTTGGCGGTTCTTCTGTGAACAAAAGGCCTACACGAAAAAACTCAACCATCTTCAAAAGAAAGGCTTTCAGGGAAGTTAACACTTTGGTCCAAAGTGCAATTTCCGGGTGATGACTCCTTTAATGAACCATTACTACAGTTACTTCAAGATGCAACACAGAGAACTTTTTTAGCCCTGAAATATATTTCGTTGTTCTTAGTTAGAACTAAACTGCTATCTGATTTATTGAGTTTCCTCAGTGACAAAAGGAAGTGGGCTGGTCATTGATATGAAATCTCTGGGGATGATAACAGATCCCAAGTTAGGCTTGAATGGTCCCTATACTTGGCAATAAGTGTGCATTTTTATCCCTTTACCTTTGCCACCTTATTGTTAATCTCTCGAGCCTGTTGGCAGTGTCGCCGCATGGAAATGTCAAATATCGGCAGATTAATTTGGGAGCACAAATGTCACAAGAGCTGATCGATGTGGTTATTATTGGCCGAGCCCCCATAGGAAACACTGCTCCCCAGAGCTTTAAATGCACATTAAAGGGGCTAGAGGTTGCTAAATGGAAACTACACTTATAATATTACATCTGCTAATACAACACTACAAGAAGTGAGTATGTTACATTGCACTTCACCTATGTTTCCACAGCTGCCAGAATATAAAAGTAAATTCAGACAACTTCCATGGAAAGCAGCTACTTCTGATGGCTAAAACGGCTGCAAACTAACACATACACATGCTCACACACACACATTCGCGCACACGCACTTTCCAGCTCTGTCTGTGTAATAATAAGCCAGTGTTGAGAGGAGTGATGCTAACGCATCAGTTTCATTGTTGGCAGAATTCATCTGTGATTTGATGGAGCTCCACAAATCTTCTTGGCTAATTTCATTAAAGTGAATGTGCATCCTGTGGTTCCCACATCAGCCCAATGTGAGTGTAAATGAGAATGAATATCCCTCTCATGATCAGAAGACTCGTAAAAGCTTAATTGAGTTTGGGTTGATAAAGTCCACCATATTTTCGTCGCTTTTTAGTTCCTCTATTTGTTATTGCGATGATGATGATGAAATGTGACAACCATAAAGCAGAGTTTGAGAAATAACAGGCTGGTTTTTCCTGTCAAATGCAACTCATGTAACAGCTGCGTGTAGTTAAAGAACACTAAGTGTTTATAGCCTACAAGTTGATATATATTGCCTCAATCTTTTTACAGCGTGGCCTGGTATTGATTTCTCTTAAAAGCTTTAACGGAGCTTTATATAATTATATGGACATAGTTTTGACATGGAACACATACTGGCAATTGGTTTCAAACTGCAAAAGAAATGTAATTATTCTTACTCTGAAAAAGTCACTGATTTGTCTCTTGCCTTTCCTTTAAGAATTACATGATCCCGCTGAAGCAAGTCTTGAGTCCACAAGAAATGGAGGCTATTTTTGTCAACCTTGAGGTAAGTAAGCAGTCAAGCGGAGAAGATTGTGTCTATATAGCATATCTGGTTTGTGACTCTTACCAGCTGAATAATTCACTATATGTATGCATAGCTGATTGAATGACATGTTTTCTGTATGTGTAATAATGGCAAAATGTGATGCAAAATTCATGGATTTGGATGGAGGGAGGCTTTGGTGTAATGGCTCAGCATAAACAGAAAACAGATGACTCCATTTGTTTTAATTCCCCTTGGAGAAACACGTCTTGCAGGCAAGAATTGATGCGACATACTACAAGGGAAACTTTCTATGTTCTTGTATTGATTTCCAAGAACAAATCCACACAACCTTTAACCAATCCATTACTAACTTTTCAGAAATAATGACCAAACCCAGCAATAGATTGAGCCTAAAGAGCCAAGAAGCCAGACTTACTTCTCATGGTGGTTTTGAGCACTGGTTCTCCAGATGGCATCTGCTGTTTTTGTGCCAATATACATAAAAAGAGGCATTGGCTCAAGACTTAAACACAGATCTGTATACAATCATATTAATTAGCCTTATGGTTGCACAGGGTTACATGTCCTTTAATTACAAAAATAGTTTCAGTAGTGTGTTAGTCCCTTATTGGCGTGGTGTTAAATCATCATGTGGGGGCAAATATCCACCAACAAATGTACTTTTTTAAATCCCACATTTGTAGAAAATCTGTGCTTGGCTTCCCATTTCTTTAACATTAAAACTTGGTCTGTGAACCACTCTTAGAGATTTACAGTCAATGTGGGGACAATCAAGATTGCTGAGAGATGTGCTAATGAATTACTAAGGTTGATTGATCAACATATATCCCCAGCTAGCTTTAAGTTTTTAATTAAACCACATACCAGCCTGCTGTGGTTGGACATTGAGCTTGAGTGCTGACTTCTTATCATTGGTTGCTTTATGCTCAGACACATTTTCAGCTGCCCTGTGGTGTTTCCTCAGGATGTAATCCGAGTTCACTTTGCCCTCCTGCGAGCCATCGACCTGAGCATGGTCAGTGGAGGAAGTGGCCTTGGGAAGATCTTCCTTGACTTTAAGGAAAGGTTCGTATCCTGGAATTGTAATGGTTCGGCGGTGGAGGTGGTGAGGACCCAAATGCAGGCAGGGGAGGAAGGGGGCAGGTCGGTGAAAATAAAAGGGTTTATTTTGACAAAACTCAGGACAAGGGACCACACACGACAGGGCTAAACCATACACAGGCGTTAACATACAGGGCTTAACACACAAGGCTCTGACAGGGAAGAACTGAAACCATGGGTTATGTAGACACAGGGGAACAAATTGAGAACAGGTGAAGTGAATCAAAATTCAGACCAGGTAAGCTAATGAGCCAGGGACAGAAAACACAGCAGATAAGGGAAAACTTAATTAAACATGACAAACCCAGAATTATAAACCAAAACTCGAGACAAAAACTAAAATTACAAACAATGATCCTAACAGAAAACTGAACACAAAAACCAGTACTAGAAACCAAGATCAAAACATAACATGACAAAACCAAAACCCTAAACCATGATCACCAGACATAAAACCTGAAAACACCAAACTATAAACCCAGATCAAAATATAACACAAACCAAGGAACAGACCAAAACCTCATACACAAGAAATAAGATGGTAAAACGTGACAGGAATATGTTTTTCTTCATCCACATGCCACTATCCTCTGACATCCGGATGTAAAATGCCAAGTTATGATTCAAGGACAGCAGGGTTGAGTATCACCAGATCAGCAGGATTGACTGGATTACTGCTGAAAGAATAAGTCGATTAAAAATAAAACATGTTTGTGGAAAAAGCTGAGAGAGCATGCAGTCAATTGTTCTTTGTTCAACTAAAACCTTCAGTTTACGCACTCAAGACTGCATTTTCTTGTCATATTACTCAAGTCTTTTGCTATACCCCACCTCGTCATTTTTTTACAATACATTATTTGCATTTGTAGTTAATTATTTCTAACATTAATTTAAACTATTTATCAATCTTTTAAAGCTTAAAAAAATCATCTGTCTATATGTATAAATCTTGTTTTCTGAAAACAAGAAAAAGCTGTGTGAAACATTCACTTTATTAGGTCCACAATTGCTTGTTACCACAAATATTTAACCAGCTAATCACATGGCAGCAATTTAATGCACTTAGCTGTGTAGACATGGTCAAGATGACTTGCTGAAGTTTAAACGAGGAAGAAATACGGATTTAATTGACTTTGAATGTTGCATGGTTGTTAGTGCCAAATGAGCTTGTCTGAATATTTCAGAAATTGCTGATCTACTGATTCACTGGACTCCAACGGCCTCCACAGTCACCAGATCTAACAGAGCAGCTTTGGGATGTGTTGGAACGGGAGGTTGTCATCATGGATGTGCAGCCGACAAATCTGCTTAACTGTGTGATGGTTTCATGTCAATATAGAGCAAAATCCTACTGAATTAAAGAAGTTCTGACGGCAAAAAAGGTTCCAACCCGGTACTGACTAGGTGACCTAACAAAGTAGCTGGTGAGTGTTGTCGGTTTGCTCCACAGGGGGAAATCCCACCAAGCAGAGTCCACCCAGCCAGACTTTTTATTGTATCACTCTGCAGCTTCTCTCCTATTTCCTGTTTAACCTGGTTGCTACTGTCTAAAGGCAACAAAACTCTTTAAAAAACAATTGCAGGAGTAATTAATTAATGAAACAAGCACAATTCATTAGGAAATAGATGCTCTCGTTGGACAATCAAAATTTTTCACTTGCTTAAAAAGTCCTATTCTGGGAAATTAAATGATTTGCTGCAAGGGAGAAGCAGAATGGAGATTAGAAACCATGCTAAGAGTGGAGAAAACTAAGCTTAAGGTTTGGGGCACACAGATTTCCCTCTGATCTCCATCTTGCCCCACTGCAGAGCAACGCGTGGATAATTTACATCCCTGTTGGGAGCAATGATTTTCCTTCCTGCTGTGCTAAGTGTGACTGCTTCATAGGCAATGGTAATGACGGTGATGATAGGTTCTGGCTTCGGTCATGATTCCATATACAGCCACAGAAATGCTAGTTTCTGCAAATAACACAGCCATTACTGCAAGACTGAATCACACACTTGACTGCATGTGCGTATGTGTGTACCTGTTCTTGCATACAAAAGTACATATTATATTCCTCTGCAGACTGATTCTGATAACAGATCTTTTTTCCTCTTATGCTTCCATCCTTATAGAGTCACAGTGTTTGATGAGAGTTTGCAAAGGTAATTAGCTCATGACAGACCCTTTCTGGAAGCCTTAAGGGCCGTGTAACACAAAGCTGGTGTGACACATAAGGCTCTAAAGCTACTAATAGACAGTGACTGGCACATACTTTCCTCCTCTTTCTCTCTCTCTCTCAAATACACACACACTCCTACTTGTATCTTCTTCCTTGTTAAACTCATATGACTCTCAAATCTCATTGGACAGTGTTTGAAAGTCTTCTTTTACATGTAAACTTAGATGAGGACTAGATAGCCAAAGATCACTGCGGAAGACCAGGAGGTTTGCAGGGTAGACTCTGCAAGAAGTCCAGAGCCAGACATCAGCGTCATCGTTCAGGGCAGCAGCTTAACATTTACTTACCTTTCATAAACAAATTTGCCAATGACATGCTGCTTATTGTATCCGTTTGCCTTTTTAGTGACATTCTCCAAAATGCAACGTAGGGTTATTTTAAGAAAACGATTCATTGGATTTGAAGTTTATTTGCATCCTGGGCTTTCACCACCTGCTTGTGATTGACACATACACCTTCCTTATTATGAGCCACCACCTTGTCTTGTCTCTCTGTGATGATAAACAAATGTAACCATGGGATTTGGGCTCGCAGAGAAAAGCTCTCCTCGGCATCTGCAGTTTTTCTAACGATCCAGCTTGGCATAATTAATTTGGTTATCTGCGCTTGTAAGTCCCCGTGACCTTTACAACAATGTGCTTGTATCTTTTCTTTTTCTTTCCCCACACGTTGGTGGAAAAGATGAAAGGCCTTTTTTATGTGTGTGTGCATTTGTCATTGAACTGAAAGCCATGCTGAAAATGTCACTGAAATATCTTCTCAGTTCTTAACCAGCCAGACTCAGACTTAATGGAAAAATGCACTCACAGGAAGCTCCATAAACTAAATGGGCATCTAAGTGCCCTCTTGTTGATATACTCATTTGCAACATTTCCCAACTCATTTCCGGAGTAATCTGGCTTCCTGATATCCAGGCAGTACCTAATCATTGCCGCACTGTGTGACTCTTTTAAAAAGGGTCTTTGCTCTATGTTCTCCTTCATTTGCTGTGTGCTGGATATGTTGAGTGGAGGTGAGGGGGTCCCAATGCCATGTGTCCGAGAACATTAGCTGGCTCCACAGCCTGTCACTTTCGGTTTGCTTGGAGATCTCCTCCGTCGTCTGACTCAGCTTGCTTGCCTCCGCTAGGGTGGGGGTGTACGCCCAGGGCACAGTTACCCAAAAATTGTATTTTCTGTGAGATAACATGCACAGCATTGTCCTCGTTATGGAAGAGGCCAGCATAGCAGGACAGTATCACCAACCCAAAGAGAAAATTTTAATGTAGTAGCTTCCTTCCTGTTTCTTGTTAGAAACATTCTGTCCATGAATTCCCAGTTTAAAATAAATAGTGAAGATAGATCCAGCAAACTTTCATTTGAAGGACGATCAAATCACTCCCTGAGAGACAGCTCAATGTTGTTACCTTATTTGTTTAGGGGAAAGGCTGATACGGGCTACCTTTTGATTAGGATTTTTATTTTATCTCAGTGTCACATCTCAGGACGTAACTAAAAGAATAATCTGGTCCTTTCCAGGCTCTTAATGAAGGTGATTACAATCTCAGATAAACAACATATGGCATGTTACCATGAACAAAAACAAATAGCTTGCAGGAACATTTTAAGAAGCAGTAACCTAAAAAGATATTTTCTTTTTAAGCTTTCATATAAGAAATAAGAACTCATCCCACTCTTGTTCAGTTTGTTGATGTTCATTTATGAACAACTCTGTTAAGATCCTACTTAAACATTTAATTCTGGGTGATGTCTGTACTTTGGTTCATTGCAACACCTTGATTCTTGTCTTTTTTGAGAGTCCGTGATTTACTCAGTGTTTGCAAGGTATCAAGGTCCTTTGGTTGCAAAACAAGCCCAAATCATCACACCTCCACTACCGTGCTTGACAGTTGATATAAGGTTGTTGTTTTTTGTTTTTTTTACTGACCAGCCAAACAGAGCTGTCTGCATTATGAAGATATATAGATACTATAAATATATCTAGCTATAGTATTAAAAAAAGTATTGGGTATTAAGGACCATCCTTAATATAGGTTTCAATTATGATATTTTTGTATCTTGACAATCCTACTGGCTAATAATTTATTTATTATGGAAACAATAAGGATTTATTCATTTTTTCACACACTACTTATGCATTTCTGTTTTTAATTTAAATGAGGCAAATCTTTATCTAACAAGATGTACTTCATTTTTTGTTCTTATATGTGCAGCATATTTTTTTTTCTGAAACTCGAGCAGAGGTGTAAAGAGAAAACAGGAAATGATGAGCTGTTAGCTCCCACTGCACTGTGTCCATACTTAGAAACAGGAAAAGAGTGTGTTCATGACAGTAATCATCAGAAAAGTGGATTCACGCTGCAGTTTTGCTGTGTGTCATCAGCACTTTTGTTCACATGTCCGGTTTTGAAGAGGAGGACAAAGCTTTAGCTAGAACACCGTTTTTAAAATGCAGTTTATTATTTCTCTGCATTTAATTATCTAAATAGTATATAATTTTCACCTATACTTTGTCCAGTACTACCAGGTGCTACAGGTGTCAGAGTTTACACACCCAGCTAGGATGTAGTTGAACTGGCAAGTATTTATGCATTTATGCAAGTTTGTGTCCATGTCCCCCGGGGACTCCCGTGGGGGGGTGCTTTGGGAGTATGAAGTGCAGGACCTTCTTGTAAGAGCTGTCCGGTCCCTGAATGACAGTTGTCAGAGCTTTACCCACATTGCCAACAGTAAGTCAGATTAGTTTTTTTCAGTGAGGGCTGCCTTTATCACAGGTTATGTTCATAACTTTTATAGACAGAATTTCTAGGCAAAACCAAGGTGTTAAGGGGACCCGGTTTGATGGCCTCAGGTTTGGGACTCTGCCTTTTGCAGATAATATGGTTCTGTTGGCTTCATCAGGTGGACTAGAATATTAAGTATCTCAGGATCTTGTTAAAAAGGGGAAGAATGATGGAGCAGGAGATGAAAAGGTGGATTGTTGTGGCGTTAACAGTGATGCAGACTCTGCATCAGTCTGTCGTGGTGAAGAACCTGAGCCAGAAGGCAAAGCTCTCGGTTTACTGGTTGATCTACATTCCTACCCTCATCTGTGGTCATGAGTAGTGGGTAGTGACTAAAAGATTGAGATCATGAAAACAAGGAATTGAAATATGTTTCCTACAAAATGAGATACCCCTGGACGAGCTGGAAGACGAGACTGGGGAGAGGGATGTTTGGGCTTCCCTGCTTAGGCTGCTGCCCCCACGGCCTGACACCTGATAACTGGAAGAAAAATGGATAAGTAGTGTTTGTATCCACCTGATGACATCAAACATCAGTCTCTATAATGCTATTTGGGCCTTAAAGAAAGTCACAAACATCTGCTCCTGCTGTAAATAGAATACATTAATTGAATGTACTGCAAAATCAATGCTGTGCAGATGATTCCTTATTTAAACCATGCTGTGACAAATAGACATCAAGCTTGTAAATCAGCTCATAAGATGTAGCCTTCACTCATTTATGCTTCAAGATTTTTTTTTATCTCATCTACTCTAAAGCTGCTGCTAAAGTTTTTTACTTTCATACATGAAGCTTAAGTCTCTGTCATTCATGTCTTGGAACATCTTAAACGAGGACCTTCATGTCACATTGTGTCCGGATAACTCATTATGCTTTATCATTTGTGTCTTTGGTACGTGCCGCTATATCTTTGCTACACTGCACAGTCCGCCTGCTGTCTTATAATTGATCGAGGCTCCCATTAATCTCAATCACTTTGTTGTCCTAGAGGAGTAAGAGTTGGGGGGGGGATCAAGTCTTAATAAAGCCCTTGTTAGCCTAGGGCTTAAGCAAAACAAGAGCTCTGCAGGGGGGCTGGGGTTGGGGGTTACTCACATAGCTGTGATCATCACTGTAGATCTCAGGATGGTCATCTCATAACTAGCTTCCACTGAAATGCTGATTTTGTAAAAGGGGGAGGGGGGCTTGGTTCACAGCACTACCTCTGGCAGCTAAATCACAGTTTTTACAGCCTTGATATTTAGGAAACATTTCCAGAGTTGAATAATTCATTTGGAGACATGTTTTTGCATCAATAATAGAGATCACTAAGTTTGCACTTAAGTGTTTTGGGAGTAGACTGTTCAAGCTGTCCACTTATTTTGAAGTCTATATTGTGAATCTACATGAAGGATGTTTTTATAGTTTAATGTTTAACCTGTTTTATTTTCTGTTTAAAAAATGTTGCAGAATCAGGGTTTTAGAAATCACTGCCTTACTCACACAGACTCAACAACTACTTTATTAGGCTCACCTTGCTAATACCAGGTTGGACCCCCTTTTGCCTTCAGAACTTACTTGATTATTCATGGCTTAGATTCAGCAAGGTGTTGGAAGCCCGCCTCAGAGATTTTGCTCCTTTTTGACGTGATAGCATCTCACAGATGTTGCAGATTTGTCGGCTGCATCAATGATGAGACCCTCCCATTCCTCCACATCCCAAAGCTGCTCTATTGGATTAAGATCTGGTGAATGTGGAGGCCGTTGGAGTCCATGTCGTGTTCAAGAAAGCAGTTGGAGATGATTTGAGCTTTACGACATGGTGCAGTATTATGCTAGAAGTAGCCATCAGAAGATGCTACATTAGGGTCATAAAGGGATGGACATGGTTAGCAATAATACACCGTGTACTGTGTTGTTTAAATGATGCTCAGGGGCACAAACTATGTGAAGAAAATATTCCTCACATTGTTACATCCCTACAGCTGAAACTGTGGTTACAGGGCAGCATGGATCCATGGTTTTGTACTATTTATGCCAAATTCTGACCCTACCATCTGAATGTAGCAGCTAAAATAGAGACTCAACAGACCAGATTTATCAATCTTCTATTGTTCAATTTAGCATCTGGTGTGGTCTTCTGCTGCTGTAGCCCATCTCCTTCAAGGATGGACATGTTGTGCACTGATTATCCAGGACTGAAACTGGTTTGTTCACCGCAAATAAACAATGGAGTAACACCAAGTCTCTGCAGTCTTGGGGTTTCTGCTTTTACTTTGGTTTTTAAACCTAATGCTTTTTCATCATAATCTGTTGTGCATGAGCAGGAGAGGCAGCAACATGTTGCATTACATTGCTTCATCATCTCTTCCTGCTTTAACACTGTCAACAGACCAAGATCTGTAAGGGGACCAAGACCCCCGTTTCTTTTTTTTGGGGACCACCACCACCCTCCTTCACAGGACAACTTTATTTTCATTTATTTTCATTTGATGTTACATTATTTTTGCCAAATAAATGACATCTGATTGGCTGCAACATCACAGAAGGTGACAACAGATAATACAGGACAAAACCGACAAGACAGGACAAAACAACACAAGATGAGACAAGACAGGACAAAGCAAGACAAGGGACAAAAGAGACTAAATCAATTGACAAGAGAATCTTAGAATGAAAGGAAAACAAATAAATACATTTTATGTAATGTGGAAAAATTAAAAACAAAGATGACAGGCCACATAGATGGACAAGGTGGATACAAATAACAGAGTGATGTGTGTTGTGTAAATGTTGTGGCAATGCGAATGTAACTTTACCCAGAGTTCAGATGTAAACACATCAGTATGTAATTCCATTTCTTTCCTTGCTTGTGGGAATGCTTGTGGCCGCAGTCCCAGGTGTTTTTTTCTTTTTGTTTGTTTTTTTGAAGCTGGGCTTGGACCCCTGGTTTTTAAGTGGACCAGAGTTTGCTTCTTTGGTCCATACCAGACTCTGAATGCTTGTTCACACTACTTCAAACAAACTGCACTATCGGATCAAACAAAACGGATCAAACTGTGAAGGTGTCTTGATTTTGTTTTTGTTTTTTTTCTTCTGTCTCTATGTGCTGTCATGTCCATCTGCTTTTTTCCTTTGGCTTGTCTGTTGCTTTTTTCTTGACGTGTTCAAAATAAAGCATTGACCAAACAGTAGTTATTGGAGCTACTTTTGCCTTCCTGTTATCTCCAACCAGTCCAGACCAGTCATCCTCCTCTGACATCAACAATGCATTTTCATCCAGACAGCTGATGCTCGCTGGACAGTTCCTTAAATACTTGGACCATCCTGTCTGGTACCAACAACCATGATACATTCAGTCACTTAAATCTCCTTTCGTCCTCATTCTGATGCTCAGTTTGTACTTCAGCAAGTCGTCTTGGCCACGTCTACATGACTAAATGCATAAAAAAATCAGACGTGTGACTGGCTGATCAGCTGTTTGTGATAACAGGCAATTGAAGATGTACCTAACAAAGTGGCCGTGAGTTTAATTTACTTTAATAAGAAACTCTGAAAGCAAGAAAATGTACTTAAGCACGCAGTGGCTCATAATTCATGATGAAAGCAGTCAGCTTCATGTGAAATGTGAACTAAACCGTGTTGATTTCCATCGAGCGTTTCTGCTCCACCATCCAAACTTTCTCCGCCCGCTTCGTTTGCAGCGCTGCTTTCGCCTTCATTACAGATCTATCAGGGGCTGATTGGACTTCAGAGTGCCAGCTCTCCCCTCCACCTCAGCCCACTCAAGATTCACATTTAAAAAATGTGCCAACTCTAGCTATACCAGCCGTGCCAATGCCCTACTTTGACTCAGGGAGAGGACTGCGTGCCACGTGCAGTGGCATCCTCCAGGCAAGATGACTTTGAACTCCCTCCCAGCTGAACCCACAGATCTGTTTCAGTGTCCCGTTGCAATATCTAATGAATACAGCTCTCATATCGCCCCAGCTTGAAATTAAGAGATTTGGGTTTCTCTCAGACTGATAAGAGAGGCTCTGCAAAGCAACTGATATGAATCGCCGTCTTTCATTAGTGCTCTGTGATTACAGCTCAATGGCGAGAGGATGCCACCTCGACAAATATTGCCTTGGGACCAGGCTGCTATACATTCCTAATCACAATACATGTATTCACGCAATCATTTATCTGCCCCCCATGGCGCCGAATGTCTCCTGCTCTGACCTCTGAAATTGTGTTATTAATCTTAAAATTAATGTGCAGCACATCGCCTAAAGGCTCACAACCACTCAGCGGCATGCGGATAATTGTGGAAGCAGGCAGTAATCTCTTTTTTTGATCTGTTTTTGTCCAAAAATGTTATTTATCTTCAACATTTCAGACACTCAGAAGAGCCTTATTAGTTCTTATTATGTCTCATTTTAGATGAAGCACATAGTACGCTGAGCTTGGACAGGTTTTTATGAGCCCACTTTCGCTCACAGATGACAAGCACAGGTATCCCAATCACAATCTCAGCTGTAAATTTTAGTGTTTGGGATTTATTTTGCCAACTGATTTAATTTAAAGATGATGCTGCAAAAAGAGCAATGTTGTGTTTTTATTTAATATATGCAGTGTGGTGAATTGATTGGAGCTGCTTGACTGTCTAGTCCACTTTAAAATGCATGCAAAATGTATGTGTGTAGGATTGTTTTGTGTCACTTAATGAAAACAGAACTGACAGAAGGATCAAACATAAGCTCAGCTTGCATACTTTAATTTGTCACTTCCCCAATGAGTTCCTAAAGAGGGATGAGCTGTGACATTGTTTTTGGATTAATGGCTGGACTGCATCGCTCTGCAGGTTGCTGATCTACGGTCATTACTGCAGCCACATGGAGAACGCTCAGAAGATGCTGGAGGAGCTAATAGCAACACGAGAAGATGTCAAGATTAAGGTAGAAGTAAGTCACCTGATTCAGAGCATGTCTGCTAATATTAGATTATTATTGCTGTTTTCCACATTATTATGCTTGTTCTGTTTTTACACATTTCCTCCAAATAATCAATAACACTGAATATGTCTATTTAATTGTTAGAAAGTTATATAATAATCTGGATTTTATTTGACAAACTTGCCAGTGATATCAAAATAGTTTTCTATATACTTGTGCATATATATATATACCCACTTCATTTTTGCATAAAGTTAGTCCTTTTCTAAAAAAAATAAATAAAATAATCCAGATCCAGCTGAATGTTAACACAGAAATCCATTTCTTAATATCACCTTAACAACTATTTCCTCCCATTAACTTGAAAGTCCATGAATTATTTCTGCCTCAATGTAATTTAGAAGACCAAAATTTCCTCCCAAAATTACTGTTTGGAAGTATACTAACCCCCACCTGCATAGACCTTCATGTTAAGGATGCTTCACAGGTTCTCAGTAAGGTTGAGGTCAGGGGATGATGGTGGCCACACCATGAGTTTTTCTCCCTTTATACCCATAAGAGCCAAAGATTCAGTGCCATTTTCTGCAGCATTGGATGGTTTGTTGTCTCTGCTTAAGACCCTGTTCTTCCTTTTATACCACGGCAGGAAATGCTCTATTAGAAACTTCTCGTATTTGTGACACACTCTGCCTCTTTAAAGGGGTCTTCCAACTCAATCCTCATTATTCTAGCCCAAAACAACCCCCATGCTGATGTAGGACATGGTAGCCATCCAGAACTTCATCTAATGTAGAACGGCATTCATCAGTGAAAAAAAAAATGTTTTAAAAATGAGTCTTCATGCATATCTGAATCCTCTGCAAATGTTTCTCTTTGCCAGCATTGAGGGTGACTGAAATACATCTTTATGTACAACTGCATCCTTTGCATGGAGAGATTGTTAGAATTATACCAAGACACCAGCGGCTTCAAATACCTGCTTGCTGCTAATTAGTGGCTTTTTAACTCTCTTTATACAATGCATTTGCCTGACGGAGACTTTCCTTGATGTGCAAGGTCTGAATACACCCATTCTCTCCCTGAATCACACAAAGATGATCCCAATTAAGAACCAAATGTTTCATTAACTAAAATCTTACATGCAGCAAGCTTTTTTTCCTTAACGACTGAATAAAATATGTAAGGTAGTAAGGTTGAGTTTAATTGAGTTTGAGATCCCTGGGCAGATCGGTGAGCTCTAGTCTAGTATTATTGTACATGAGAGATAGATTGCTAAGTGACAGTTGGATAGAAATGTAGAAGGGAACATTACAGTGTGTGCAAAAATCTCTTGTAAAAACTGCTTAAAATTATACTGTAACTTCAATGCAAGGTTTCATTGCAGTTTCCTCCATTAAACTGCTAAATGAAGTTGCTGCTCAGCTCAACTTCAAAGTGAATCAGGACATGAGCGAGCTTGAAACCTGTCAGCAGAGACAGGAAATGTGGGGCGTGAGCATTAAGAGTCTGCCTAGGTGGTGCATTCTAATCTGACCAAATCCTAGCTGTAATTAGTGAATAATAATTAGCAAAAGCAAGTTTCTTCACTTATAGATGAATGCACCCTTCAGAAATTCTGTTTGCTTGAAACTTTCAAGATTCAGAGCAACATAAAGAAATAAGTGAGGCATTAATATGTTAACTGTGACAAAGTTGTTTGTGTCTTCAATAGAATAATTTTTCTCAAGGTGGTGGTGGCAAAATTTTAATGGGAGATTAAAACAGAGCTATAAAAATTTCAAAGGTGTTTTCACCTTTGAATGAATAAATCCCAGTTAATCATAACTATTAAAAAATTGTTCTGTTCATATTTCTCAGTATTTATGGTGAGATTCTACTGTCATCTGTTTTACACAATAACAAGTGATCTTGGTGTGGACCAGAGGGATGTGTCACCTTGTTTTACTTACAGCTTGTATCCAGGGCAACCCCTGAAACCACAGAGCTGCTACACTCATAAATATATACTCTAATTTAACATTGACAGTTTTACATAACATTTATTGGATCTTTTTAACAACAAATTCCCAGAATTGTCCAAAGTTATTGAAGAAATCAGCAACAAATCTCACAGAAGGTGTAGGTTTACATGTTTGTTGCATAATCTAAGATTTGAGCCCAAAAATGGAAAAGTATTAGTCTGTAGGGTTTTTTTATAGCAGTTTTTTTTTTTTTTAACTGAAACATAAATAAAAATAAAATAAAATCCCCAGCCACCAATTGTATGGAAAATACATTTTTAAATATTTTAGACAGTGACATGTCATCAAAATGGCATTTAGAGTGTTAAATATTTTGAATTATTACATATTTTGTCATTTTCATTAGGAATAAAGTTTATTAAATAAAAAAATAAAGTGAATTTAATCTTT
>JBAMHW010000021.1:21289128-21299663 GCA_037177495.1 Rhadinocentrus ornatus
TTGAATTATTACATATTTTGTCATTTTCATTAGGAATAAAGTTTATTAAATAAAAAAATAAAGTGAATTTAATCTTTCATTTTTATGTATTAGTTTTTTTAGAGAGGACTTTTTTGTCCTCTAATGACCTAAAAGGTGATAAATTAAAGCTACTCACACTGGTTGATAGGCACAGTATATATATATTATTATATACTATATTTTTTTTATAGAGAAAAATGTTAATAGTAAAGATGGGTAAGCTGCCTGTGCTAATGCACAGTGGTAGAAACTGGAAAGAAAATCCTAAACAAAGCATTGTGAGGGAACCTTATAGAATAATAATAACAAAAGAGCTTTTCTCATGGACATAATGCAGAGTTTATAGAAATGTATTCATTACTCAGAGGAATTTCTCTGTCAGCTTGCAGAATAATTGTGTCACAAATTCTGGCATGGCCAGCGCTTTTGTGCCCTGCAAGAATAAACTGGCCTCATTGTTGTTAATGGAGTGCCTTGTGAATATGTGAAAGCAACAGCAGAAATGCGGCAATGAATTATTAAACAACAAATGAATGCTTGTTAGTGGAAAATGTACATTGTTATGACTGCCCTGTTGCTTTTGTTCTGCAGGAATGTACCATGAAAGTGCAAGAAGGGAAGTTCAAGCTGCAAGATCTTTTGGTTGTTCCTATGCAGAGGGTGCTGAAGTATCACCTACTACTGAAGGTAGGAGGCATCTTACACTTTGGATTGTACATCTTCAACACCCTTCAGTTATTTGATTTTCTGCCACCGGATTCTGAACATGACTTAATAAGTCCAATTATAATCTCTTTAAAGCAGATAAATATCTTCATAGAAATATCTAACTGTCACCCACTGTAGGCTTCAACAACAAGCTCTGAAAAGCTAACAGCAACTTTTTTTTCTTTTCTTGGAGGACTACCGTGCCCACCGGTAGTCAGGTTGGATCTCCAGTGGCTGCAGTGAATTTGTCCTAGTTTTACTCCAAAAAGAGCAAAAAACCAATTCGTTGCCAGTTTAGATTTCATTGCTGCAGCTTGCGTGTGTGTCTGCTTTTGTTCTCTTGTTCAGCATGAGTACATTTCCACCAATCTCTTCCAGTGTGTTTCCTCTGCCCTCTAACTCGCATGCAGTGGAAGGTTTTGGGCACAAAACACACCCACAAATTCAAAATACATGTTCGTGTAATAAGAGTCGGTTGAAGAAAATTAGCTCATCTCCAGATGCATTGAAGTTGGAGATGAATAAAAAAATAAATAAAAATGCTAACCCTGGTTGCTTTCCGTGTCAGAGCTCCTGATGTGGATTGAGCTAACGTTAGCATTTAGCAGCAAGTTATTAGCTGTGTGCTGACATTGGCAAATGAAAGGATAATGTAATCTGAGGGAACTCTATTTCTCAGTCTGCACCTGTCACCTCTGGACCTCATTATGACAAAAACCAGAGTCATAACTCAACCGACATCATCATCGCAACTACATATGTGGAGTATTGTCTGCTCCAGACTGGACGTAACAACTTGTTTCATTATAATTAATGTCTGGAAAACAATTCCTTTACTCCTAAACAGCCTAAATAGAGCCTTTGCTTATTTCTGGTACCTTCTCTCTCACCTCCTGCTTAGGTTTTTCTTGCTGACCGAGCATTTTCAAGGCATTTTTCAGAGTTTGATCCTCAAACACTTTGCATGCTAAAAGCATTTAGTTTTTCTTCTTTTCTGCTTTAACATTATTATTTGTATTATATTAGAAAGCATTCAGAAGCCAGATACTGGAACTACACATCCCTTATCTGTTTCTGGTGAAAGTTACAGTATTTTGTTTATTAAGCATCACAATACAGCGGTCAGTGTTTCCTTTGCTGCATTCTTGGTTGAATTCATGTAATTTACAAAGGTTTTCTATCAAGTGGTATTTTTCCATTTCAGACCACATTGGAAATTTTGACTTCAATATCAGTTTGAAGATATTATTGTTCTTAATCATTTTCTTTTCATTGTGTAAAGTTGGTATAACCAAAACTCTAAACTCAAAGTGGATGCTTTTTAGATTATTAAAATACACAGGTTTTTACACATAAATCCTTGTTGTATACTTGTTTCTTCATAGAAAATTAGTAAGGAATTGATAAGTGGATCGGGAAGGAGCCAGATTGATAGGCAGGATTGATAATGGCATTAATATTAATTTCCGTGGCTATTATGACAGACTTTTTCTAAGCTGTAGCCTTTGTTTTTCTTACATCGTATTAATAAATACCTGTTGAAATATTGTTTCTCTTAATGTCCATTGGAATTTGAGCAGAATGTCTATTTACTGACAGTCGTTTCATCTATGAGCTCAATTCCTGTCATCCGTTTCCAAAACAAGCTGGCCTCTGAAATATTCCCTATGATTAATTAACTTTCGATATAAATTATGGATAAGCATATGAGTTTATGCTTCTGGGGCTTATAAACTGAGGTGGAGTTGAGTGTTTGCGTCAGGTGATTGCAGGTGGTGGAGGTGCGAGAGATGGGGCTCTTGAGCGCTGCTCAAATCAAACCCCTGCAGGAGTCGCAGCCAGTCTCAGGTAAAATCAGCTGTGCACTAATCAGATTAAACACACCCCATTTCACCGTCTTCTGCAAGTTTGCAGTGTGTGCTGTGGCCTCAGGGCATGTCAAATTGACAAGTCCTGCTTGCGCGCACACGCATGTGTGTGTGTTAATGCAGGTCCAGTCATGCCTAGGGGTGCTTTTTCACTTGACGTTGCACAGATACCATCACAGTAGCTTTTGCTTTTTGGTCATGGTGTGAATAGCTTTCTTCATCTTTTATGTACAGCTCTCTGAATAAAATAAAACACAGCATGGTCATCTCTGATGTAATTCCCCTCAAGTAGAGTTTGAATATTTGATGAATGTGCTGTATTTTTGTAAAGCAATGATATCATGCAGTATCTTTCATCCCAGCTCCAGTGTTTTAGATAAAGGCAGGTACATAATGCAGCTTTTTTCTACAAAAGCTTACTCTAATATTGAACAGATTTAATGAGTCAGACTTAGTAGTATGAAGACTAGCTTTGCAGGAAAGACTCATTCATTTGTGGTGTCATGAGAAGGACTATACTAAATATAGGGCAGAGGCTTATCAGTCAACAAGTCTGTCTGTATTTTTATCAATATATCTTCCATCCTTGTGAATTTCTCCTCACTGAACCACCAAATGAAACAGATTAAATATTATTTTATGTTGTTGCCAGTGATTATTTTTAGATTTAGATTCAGCATCTGAAGGACCTACAGCTTTGCCAGAATACCCAGTATATTGTAAATATGTAGGCTACTGCACATGGGAATCCCAGGAATAGTTTTATTGACCACGTTTGCTCTTTATTCTTTTCCTTTTTTGTCTCTTAATTCACATGTGGGATCAGACATTTAAGAAAACAGGTAGAACAGAGTTCACGCTGCTCGAGTAGAAAACATCCAGCCAGCCTCCTGTTCAAATGAGTTGTTTGTTTGTAGACAGGTATAGCCTATTAAAGGTAAAATAACAAGATCCTGCCTATGGTGGATCACAAAGAGAATGTGGAGACAACATCACTGCATGTTTTAATATTTTCATCAGTGTGTTGCAACCACAGTTCTAAGTGCACATATGTGTAATATATAATTGTTTTTATTTTATTTTATTTTATTTTTGTATAATTTATAATTGGTATTTTACACTAAATAAATATATACCTGAAGTGGACATGGCCTGATAAGGGATGTAATTTGACATCTTTGAGGCTGCCAATGGATACAAAGGTTGAAGGACACTATCTATCCCTCTTTGCCTGTTTTTGTTTACCAAAACAACTACTTATACAGGGCAGGTTTGATACAATAAGAGATGTTTTTCCTTTACTGTTGATGACTCCTTCAACCATTTGCGCCCTTTGTCATTTTAAGGCTTTTCTTTGAAAATTAAATATAATGAAATGAGAACATCTCTAAAACCATATAAATAAATAAATAAAGGAAAAACTAAGATTTGTTGAGACGTGTTAAATTTAAATTGTGTTCTTGGAGAAGAATAAATGATGGCAACATGCATAAGTTAAAAAAGTTTAGCCTTGCCTGAAAAGAAACAAAAACTTTCAGGATTATTCTGAATTTCCCTAAAATCATTGTACAATATGTGAACATTATCTCTGCAAAGGACAACTCTGATAAAGTGAAGCAGAGAAAAATTAGAGAGGTTTGAGTTCAGACAGTTCAGGTGGGGTATTCAAAATGGCCATTTAGGCTAAGTTTGGCACCATCTGTTCTTAACGCCCCCGGAGACTTTGCTCTCAGGTTTTAAAAGTTTAAAGATAAAAAATGAGCTACAGGTTAACGGGCTTATTTGCATGTCAGATTAGCTGAGGGTGCCAGCGTCAGTAATAGTTTTTATGGTGTGTCACGTAATTTCAGGTCGGACTGCTGAGCAGAGTTCTACATTAACACCCCTAACCCACCAAATGCGGGTTCAAATTCATTTTAGGGGGATTAATGAAAACAAACGGGCCAGATTGGCAGCTTATGAATGAAATAAATTATTTTTTTTGTCCTGGCAGATCTATCACAATATTTTATATAAACACTATTCCATGACATCCATTACTTATTTTATCATAGCATGGATAAAATAAGAAAGCTATAATATAACTTTTTCAATCGTAAAGACTAAATACGCAATTTACCTGTGATTTTACACTTTTATAAATTTTTAAGTATGCACAGCTTTAAACGGATGTGTACTGGTGCACATAAATCCTAATTGATAGCTCTGTTACACCATAGAAAGCAAGTGAAATGTCTTCTTTATTTAAAAGAAAAAAGATGGAAAGATTTATTGGGTCTTGTTGTTTTGTCCCCTGGAACAAGGTGTTACTGCTCTGCAGCATTTTATAAATCACTCCAATAAGCCAGTGGAGAATACGCAAAGCAAATCAAAGCAATTTAACATATGTATTATTGATCTGCTCCAAGTAAGATTGCATGGGTTTGCAGGAGGGAGAAAAATCTACAATTGTGTTGTTACCATAAAAAAAATCTGTTTCTCCAGCTGCCACGAGTCTGCTGTCGTCTTCGCTCAGCAGTCTCTGCCACACCAATGTCTGGAAAGAGCAGCTACCCATCTCTCTCAACAAATCACTAATTTTCACATCATGTTTTTTTGTATTTTATTTAAACAAAATAGTGACAACATTTTTTCTGCAGGAACTTCTCAGTCATTCAACTGACCGACCCGAGAGACAGCAACTCAAGGAGGCTCTGGAGGCTATGCAGGTCTGTGCTTACATAAGTGGCCATTAGAGAGTGTTACATAACAATGCCAAAACGCTCCGAGCCAAGGCTTTATTTAAGATGAGCAGAGTGGGTTAAATTGCATATGGCTAAAAGACAGTTTGCCTCTCTCTTTCAGGACCTGGCCATGTACATCAATGAAGTGAAGAGGGACAATGAGACTCTGAAAAAAATCAGTGAATTCCAAAGTTCAATAGAAAATCTTGTAAGTACTACGGCCTCCTCCTGTACTTGTTCTCATGGAGAGAAAACAAAAGATGATCTGGCTTAATTCATGTTTATAGACCTGTTGTTTGTACAAGTTAAATCCTCTCATAAACTACAGGAGACGGGATTGTGGATCAGTGTGTGTTTGTCTTCGTTTAGTTCACGTGAAGAATTACTGGCTGCTTAGAAGTGGGAAAAATTGGAAAAAGCGATGATGCACTGGGTTTTCATGCCATTTCTGAATCAGATGTTAGCAGATATGAATAAGAAAATGTTTAAATGCCTTTTTCACAATAGACTTGTTGTACATTAGAAGAACTTTATGAATGATGATTCTCCAGTTGGTTTTGCTCTGAACCAGCAAACCATAAACTAAAATCTAAATAAAATATCTCAGATGTTCCTAGAAATGCAAGGAATTCCTAAAAAGGCCTGTTCAATCTTCTTATTTTGGATGTTCAATACAGTTGTTGTCCTAACCTCCTTCTTAAACTTGTATTTTCTAATGAGAGGTACTACTTCTTATAGTGAATTACAACCAGAAGCAGTTTACCATCTGTTGCCGCCCTCTTGCAACATGTTGCATCCTAGTTTACTTCAAAGCAGTCTATTAAAACATGTTTTATGCACTTTGTATTTATTCAAAGGACAGTTGACCTTTTACTCTCAGTTCCTGAGTAAGAAAGCGTCAGAGTGCAGCAGTTTGATGCCGTGTGTCTCTTTGTGACCTAAGCAGCAGGTAAAACTGGAGGAGTACGGCAGGCCAAAGATTGACGGAGAGTTGAAGGTCTCCTCCATCATCAACCGAACAAAACAAGACCGGTGAGCCTGAATCTGATAAGAATAATCACAACTAGTTAAGGTATTTCCTCAAAGCAAATTGACATATGCACATGTTTATCTCCAGGTATATTTTCCTCTTTGACAAAGTGGTCATTGTCTGCAAGAGGAAAGGCTACAGCTATGAGCTAAAAGAGATTATTGAACTGCAGTCTTATAAAATGTCAGATGACCCCATGAACAACAGGGACATGAAAAAGGTAAGAAAATCCTTGCTTTGGTGCGGTCTAAAATTAGACGAAGCAGAACTGTTTCTGACACAGCGGAACCTGGGTAACGGTAGCCTTGCCCATGCACATGATGAAACGGCCTGTATAATCATTACAAATGTTGCCCTTGAGCTGAAGGAGCTTGTTGACGATGATTTCAGATACAGAACATATGCGTAATGCATTGAAGCAACAAATGTGCCTCGTGCTCAGCCTTGCTTGAAAGACCATGTAAATGCAATCAAGGTCATTCAGGCTTCGTAAAAACATACTGCAGTGCATTGCGCCACCGATCTAAAATGGCTTTTTTTGGTTTTGACTCTCCATGTGTCTCTCCTTGTTTGCATGAGTAACTGGGTCTTTCTCTGGTGTCTTTCTTTTTGCATGCTTACCAGTCAAGTGGAAAAATGGTAAGATCAAGTGACCCCTTTATTTAAGTAATTTTCTCATAGAAGGCTATTTCTGGAGTCTTTGGGTGTCTTTCTGTCATTGCACATGCACCTCTTGGCTATGTGGTTGGCTCTCCAGGTCCAGCATGTAGAAGATCTAGTTCTTGATTTAAATGTGATAATATTTAAGCGTCACAAGCTTTTTTGTCCATCTCTGTCTGTAACTTCCATCCAAACATCTTTCTTCCATCTTCTCTACACTCACTTTCTCACCCCAGTGGTCGTACGGCTTCTACCTGATCCACCTGCAGGGGAAGCAGGGCTACCAGTTCTTTTGTAAAACTGAAGAAACAAAGAGAAAGTGGATGGAGCAGTTTGAAATGGCAATGTAAGGAAATGTGTTAAGATTTTAATTGCAGTGCAGTTGATTTTTTTATGTAAACAGAAAATGTGACAACCTGTCTTGCCAGATTTGCTCATTTCAAGCAGAATTATTTACTCCTTCAGGTCCAACATCAAGCCAGAAAGAGCCACCGCCAATCAGCACAACTTCCAAATGCACACATTTGATAAGAACACCAACTGTCGAGCCTGCAGAAAGCTCTTGAGGTAACGGCTTAAAAAAAAATCTGATTCAGATTTCTTTATTGTCATTCACATTACGGGTGCACTACAGAACAAAATTACATTACAATGATCCCCATTAAAAACAAGTTTTAAAGTATTATAACCTGGTTTAACTAGCTGACAATCAATGAAAAGGTAAAAAAAAAAGAAAAAAGCCAAGAAACAGGTTTCATGGTCACGTGAAAACTTCATTGGGATTGTTTAAGAACTTTTGGAAAAGTACAAACTTTTCCATATTCCCTTTTTAACAGATGCAAAGTTGATAGTAACTTTAAATAAATACAAGTAAAAAATAGTGTTTGGTGTATCTGATGTCCTTGAATTAACAAGCTGTAAGTTGTTTGCCATCACTGCTTAGTGCAGTCCAGACTTGATAAATGTAGTATTAAAATCATTGCCCAGCAAAAAAGAAAATTATTTGTAGAATTAAAAACTCCAGAGAGATGCAACCATTTGCCAATAGCCCTGGATAGTTCCAGATCTCTCCTTGGTGTGACTGCAGCTGATGGATATTTTTAAACACAGTCTTTTCCAACACCACCCACTGTATGCCTGAACGCACTTCCTCTCGTCTCATGTGAGAATGCTGCTCCACTGCAGTGGGGGCAACCCACCCGTGGCATGGATCACCACTTTCACCTCTATTAGAGCAAGCCAGCTAAACTCCACTCTGTGTATTGACCCACAAATTTCATGGCTCTGCTGACCTAAATTCACAGAGCCGGTGGAGGCCGGGACCAGTGCTCTAGATGCTAATTAGCGCTGCATCCTCAGTGGATCCCATTGTGATTTATAGCACTTACTTTTCTACACGGCAGCTGATGCTGTAACAGCGCAGCGGCCATAACTAAAACACCTCTTGAGTGCTGGAGCTTAAATGGAGCGACTTGACTGTGATTTTAAAGACTTACACAGTAGGAAATGATGAAAGATTGGCAGCCACGTTTGCAAGAGTGGAGGAATGAGCATCAGCGCCCCCCCCCCTTAACTTACAGGAGGTTAATGTGTGTCTGAGACACTTCCTGTTTGCATTGTTGATGTGTAAGTGTGTATTTGTGTGTGTGTTTTCTCTAGGGGCATTTTCTATCAGGGCTACTACTGCTCTCGCTGTGGAACAGGAGCTCACAAAGAGTGTCTGGAAGTGATCACCATCTGTAAAATCAGTAGGTGTTTCCTTTGTAGAAGAAAATGTTGCTCAGATGAAGATTTAGGAGTCAAGGAGCAGGTTGAGGAAACGACTTGGCATACATCACCCCCACAGTAATTTACACAAGCTTAACCTGCAGCCACAGAGCAGCCATCCTGCCTGTGGCTGCATCTCCTAGCAGGGAAGTGGGGGAGGATGGGAAGGTGGGACTAATTCATTGTGTCGTTGGCTTCGGTACCAAAGAGAGGGAACAGCAACGGGGAGTCAGAAGAAATCGTGACTGTCATTTTATACTCCGGAGTGTCTTTATATGTAGAATTATTTGCTCCCGTGGTTTGCAACCCTTTTGCATAGCCTCAGCTAGTGACCCATCATTACAAGTTCATTTATCTAAAAATGCTGAGTATGTTTTATAATTTATCTGAAAACCTGGAAAGATAAAATGTCCATGTAGTTATTTATTAAAATTCCCTGTTACAACATTGTTTTCCCCTCTCTTTGCTGCACATGTAATCATCTCACTTTCCACTGAAGCCAGTTCAGTACAACTGAGTGAACCTGAACTTTTAATTTAATTTTCAAGAGCTTTTCAACACTTCCCCTGGTTCTTTGGATAAGAATCCTAACATCTGTATAAAATGACTCTAGGGGGCAGAGTTGAAAGCATGAATAAAGGGACTGAATTGAGGAAAATACAGTTGGAAAGTAACCAGGTCATGCAACTGCTATCATGTTTGACATATTAGACTCAAAACATGAAGATTTTACTGTTAAATCCTCTTCTGATCTATAATGTTATCTAGTCTTTAAGTCCTGTTTCTAACAGCCTCTATGTTTTTGCATCCTTTTTCAGATCCTCTCGACTTGGTGAGTAGAGCCTGTTCACCAACATACTGCAGAAACACTTGTCATGAACTGTCTTTGCATGTAAAAGAAAATCAGTTTACACACAAACAGTGTGTAATGAAGGGTTTGTTTCTCCTTTACAGGAGCCTGGAATGTCACCAGGTAAAAACCTCCAGTTACTCAACACTTTAGATATGATGCTGACTTTGTTTCGGCTGCTTTCAAACAGCACAGCTTTCTGTTGCCATCTAGTGGATAGTTCTTTTGTAGCATTACCAGCCATGCACGCAGATGAGTGGCACTGCAGTGAAAGATGATTTTCTTTTGATTTAAGGTATCTTTTAAGTCAAAGTGGACTAAGATGGGTTGAATATGCAAAACAACAAATTTAGGCTCATTATTTTGTGGCAAATGCATCATTTAGTTTGTAAGATTTATACGCAAACATCAAACCGATGTGCACAACTGTTACCCAACTGTTTCCAGGTCCTAAGATGGTTGCAGTGAGGAACTACCACGGCACACCAGCACCTCCAGGGAAAACGCCTCTCTGTTTCCAAACAGGAGATTTCATTGAGCTTATAAAGGGAGATCCGGACACAACGTGGTGGGAGGTACCGCAGTCAATCACTTCGAACTGAACCCAGCACCTGCTTTATAAGCAACGTGTGAATGGGATTTAGAAAAGCAGCTCTATTAGGTTTGCAGTGATGAATGAGGCTGAGTCCAACACCATCTTTCATTTACTCTAAACAAGGAGAACACACAAACACTATACAGTTTCCATCCAAACAGAACACAATCCAACTTAGCAGCAGCCTCAAGCCAACTCATTAGCACATTCTTTCTCATTTGCTTAAACTGTACAAATGTGGGCCCTGCGATGGACTGGTGACCTGTCCAGGGTGTACCCTGCCTTCACCTGAAACACTGCTGGGATAGGCTCC
>JBAMHW010000021.1:21299763-21322998 GCA_037177495.1 Rhadinocentrus ornatus
ACTGCTGGGATAGGCTCCAGCTCACCCCGCGACCCCTAATGGGAACAAGCGGTACAGAAAATGGATGGATGGATGTACAAATGTGCCATCTTGCATGAGTGCTATTACTTCCTGGAGTCTTGTTTTCCCTGGGAGGATGCAAAGCAACAGGCTGCAGGAAGTCAGCAGCCTGGCAAAGAACTATCCTGCCATTCAACCCCAGGACTAGTTTAGATGAAACTAACAAGATGGAACAATAAGTTTTAGATTCGTTCAGAAGTAGAACACTGAGGCAGAAAACTGTTCATGCATAAAGTAAAATAAAAAAGAAACAAAAGCCATGTTATTTTTAAAACACAATGAGTGTTTCAGGAAAGTTTTTTGGCTTATTCTGGTGCAGCATGCCCCGAGCATTATTTCTACAATCAGCAGCTTAATCTTAGAGCAACTTGCACCATAATTTATCTTGTAGCTGAACATTATGGGTGCTGTACCTGCAGACCTGGAAGGTACTCTTAGGTAAGTTATCAGTGAGGAGATGGAAGCTGTAACTCTGGTCACCACAGGGTCTTTCAACATCCCTACTGAATCATTGACTTTTATATGCAAATATCAGGCTAGCTATTCTCTCAGTGTTTTAGGGCAACTTTCTGATGCCATGAATTTATCTCAGCTATTACTCTTAGTTATCCCTTGGCAGCATGTCAGTTTAATCTCTGGGTGATGTCAAAGGGCGTGAAACGCTCAGAATCGATTGCTTCAGGCAGCAGACAGTGAAGGCACTTCAGCTTCTGTCTGACGCTGATGGCTAATCTTGACAGATATGTTTCTTCTTAGTGACTACATCATCTAGCATCAGTATGTGACGTGATGAACAGCAGAGATTTTCAAGACTGGGAGGCAGGGATTCCCCAAATAGGCTCCAAACAGTCTTAAGGGGAGGCTCAAAGTGAAAAGTATATTATATTATTGAATTACTTATCAAAAAAATAACAGAATAGCCTAAATGTGTAAGATTCAGTTTTAAGAGACTTAATATATGTTAGTTTTAAAGGAATTTTAACATTATTAGTTGAAACAACCAGAATGATATCCAAAACTAATGTATAACAAAGACAAATAAAACTAAAACAAAGACACAAAAATAAAAAAATATAAAACCACAAAGAGGCACAAAAAAAAGAGTGGTGAAAGCAACCTCGAAGAGACACAAGACAACCGTTTAGAGATTGGATTGTAACAAAGATTAACAAAATTACCACATCAAAGCACAAAATGACAATTAAGAAATTTCTAAAAGAGCTACAATAAAACATAAAACAACTATAAAGAGACAAACCAACCAAAAGAGAAATAAACAACCACAAAAAGACTTAAAGCCATGAAATAAAAAGAAAAGTCCCTAAGCTGTAAACTATAGAAAGTCATCGTGACTAAAAAGAAAGAAAAGCCAAAAAAGATATAAAAATACTCATTAAAAGACTTAAAATGGCCATTTGTTATGAGTTAGAAACTAATAAATGTCACTAGTAAAACGTGTCTGTTAAATGTTTTAGTTTATTCTGAGCATTAGTCAAATTTGGCCTTGGCTTACTCGGTGAGCTTCTGAGATCAAACTAAATTAGCATCCCATAAATAAAGGGATCGAGCTGAATTACACCACTGATGCATGTAATGTTTATTCAGTGATAAGTGAATAAGCCAACCTTTAAACTTTTTATCGGCATACTTTCAGGTTGTTTTCGCCTCAGAAAAATAAGGCAGAAGCGCTTTTTTCTGATATAGCCGCTAGGGGGCGCCAAAGCATCACATTTGAAAACCTAATTTCATTGTATTACTTTATGAATTAATGTTTTACAGTGATTAGTCATGATGGTGATGGTATTTGTTTTCTTTTTTCTTCCTACACATCTGTGCAGTGTCCTGAAGCATCAACTTAGACTGCCTTCTTTTTTTATGTGCTGCAGGGGAAGCTCATACAGGCACAGAAGAGCGGCTTCTTCCCCAGCTCATGTGTAAAACCCTGCTTGGACCCAAAGGTAAAATACTCACACACAGCAGGAAGTCAGTCATTACAGCACGAGTTACTTCAGAGGACATCACAGAGCCCTAGTTTTTCTCTTAAGTGACCATTTTTACTGCCTGTGTGGCACATACAGCTTGTCTAGATAAATCACTTCAAAGCTGTGAAGTTGCTCTGTGCTTTAACTTTTGGTCTGTTCAGTTTTTATTTATTTATTTATTTTTTACAGCCTTTCCAGTCATTATCTAGCCGACAGTCCTCTAGGGAATCAGACTACTATGGATATCCCTGGTAAGTCTCAGTCTTGTGAATGTAACAGCCTTGTACATACTGTACTCCAATTATCCTCAGAGTGACTATACAATAATTATTTCAGATTTCTTAACGGTAAAGATCTGTTTGGTTAAACAACGCACCAACAGGCTGACCTCCCCCTGCAAAAGATTAATTACAATTTGGTCATTTAATGATAAGTTATTTCTCAAAGCTCTCACTCCGTCTTGTAATATAAGTTGGACATCACAACTTTAATTCCCTGCTCGGCTGCAGGTTTGCAGGGAACATGGAGCGCCAGCAGGCAGACAACCTTTTAAAATCTCACAGCAGCGGGACCTACCTTATCAGAGAGAGGACAGCGGAGGCAGAGAGGTTCGCCATCAGCATCAAGTGAGTGTTTTACATCTGGCTGGACAGGAAAATTTAGTTTAGCTCCAGTTAATTAGCATTCAGTAATTGCCTTTTTCTTTTTATTCTGGTGGTTTTTGGGTCTCTCCTCTGAGAGAATACATCCTACAGATAAATAATGTTGCAGCTGCTATAGGAGCTGTCATATCATGATGTATTGGGAGAGGAAATGCATTTCCACATTCATATTCAAAGCTTTCAGACAGGTGCAAAGAGGCTGTAGGGACCAGCTTTTATATGATAAACAAATCCAACAGTCAGCCTTAACTTTAGAAAGTGACTTCGTTTTAGTCTGGTAAATATTTTAAGCAGCCGAACAACCACGTAACAATCACAAACAACTTTCCCTCTTGGGGGTTTCTCTTTGCAGATTCAATGATGAAGTAAAACACATCAAAGTCATCGAGAAAGACAGCTGGATCCACATCACAGAGGCCAAGAAGTTTGAGAGTCTTCTGGTGAGACACATACCCGCACTCCGCCTCCAAAACAAAATGTTTCCAAGCAGATAAAGCTCCACGTTTGTTTGTCCTTTTCTTCATTAGGAACTGGTGGAGTACTATCAGTCCCATTCGCTGAAGGAAAGCTTCAAGTTGTTAGATACGACTTTGCGATACCCCTACAAGTCCCGAGAGCGCTCACTAACACGGGCCAGCACACGCTCACCAGGTAAACCTCCCAGATGTTGCCTTCCAGTCATCATGCTAATAAACACCATTTAACACACAGCAACATCGTCCATCTTTGGTTAAAGTTTGGCTAATCCTGCTTCTTTATTGGCTTGCTGATGGAGTTTTGTTTACATCTCGGTCTCACAGACATTTTTCTTCAAATTTAATGTGTGTCTAAAGTTAAAGGGATGATCTATAAGACTACAAATGGACCTCATTCATAGAAGTTAGTTCTTGTCCTTTAAACCTGACTTCAGGTGATGTTTCAGGTGAGAACATGGGGTTTTTTTTTGTCTAAAATGGGTTTCCTTTGCATTAATCCTAAAAATCTAATATAAGAAGTGGTTTTGGTGGGAGGGTGGCTTATGAACACCTAGAATCCCCAGGAAGACAAAGTAGGATAGAAAGGCTGCTGCCATTATAAACTGGACCTGGATAAGTGGTTGATAAATGTTGTTTTGATTGTTTTGGCCCTGAACCGACTGCAAGCTATCCCAGTATATCCACCTAGCAGATTTGTGTCAGAGGAGGTGCTTTAATATGCAGGTTTGCCACATTGGCTGTGTATTAAGTAGTAAGTGAGGGTTAAATAACAGACAAGACTACCTCCCACTCCCTTTGTCTTTCCTGCACGTGTTTTCCTGCCAAGGCCAGTGATTGTTTTTACTCATAAAGAAACCGAGGGCAGCCAGAGGCAAGCAGGACAGAATAGGAAGACAGCAGTGTTAAATGATGGAGAATGACAAAGGGAAAGTCAGCTAACTTGGAGGTTTATGAAGCCACTGAATTGGCTGGCCTCTCCATCGATTAGACGGTGTGAATACCGCCTGTGGCCGAGAGCTGGCTTCGGTCCTACAGCGCTCTGTCTTTGTTCACTCTGCATAAAGAATGAAGTGGCCACTGCAGCGAGGTTTTCCCCCTCCTGCTTGAGCCAGATTTGAAAGTGGAAGAGACAGCTCTTGATCTTGACTGCATTTGAAAGAGCAAAGAGGGCTTTTTTTTCTGGCTTCAGTTTCCCCACAACACAATAATACAACCTCAATTCCTAATAACATGAACAACATACCAGATGCTGAAACTAAGACATTTTACTATTTCATGGAAAATATTGGCTAATTTAGATTTTAATTGATAGCAAAGCATCTCCTATAAGCTGGAGCAGGATGATGTTTAGCATTGTGTAGCATCCCCTCTTCTTTTCACATCTGTCCTAAAACATCTGGAAAGTGAGGAGAGCAGTTGCTGTTGAGTTTAAGGAGAGGAATGTTGTCCCATTCTGGTCTGATGCAGGATTGCAGTTTTGGGCCTTTGTAATGTCTCTGGATTCTGTTCACCTATGGCTTCTTCTTTGCAGGATTGAACCTAAACCTGCATGTATGGATTGCACAGTGAATTGTGTTCACAGACAATGATTTCTGAAAGTTTTACTTAGCTCATGATGTGGTTTCTAGTAGAGAATCATACTTGTTTTTAATGCAGGGCTCGAAGATCATGAGCATCCACTTTTAACTTTGTGCCTTGTTCTATGGGCACAGAGATTCCTTCTGATACCCTAAATCTTATATTTTACACTAGATGTTGGGATCTTCAAAGGCTTTGAATTTTATTAATTAATTTCACAATTTTTAGACACAGTTTGTCTTAAATTAGTGAATCCACCTTGATATCTGAGAGGCTTTGCCTCTCTGAAGTGCTCCTTTTATACCATGTCATACTAATAGTGTCTAACCTGTTGCCAGTTGACCCTATTAGCTCACAAATGCTTCTGTAGTTGTTTTTGATTTGTGTTTATTACTTTTCCATCCGTTTGTTGCTCCTTTTCCAACTTTTATGAGATGTGTTGCTGCCATTATATTCAAAATGATAAAATGTCTGTTTCAACATCTGATATGTTGTTTATGTTCTATGAAATATGAGTTTAAAAGATTTACAAATAATTGCATTCTGTTGTAATTTACATTTTACCCAGTGTCTCACTTATGGGAATTAAGGTTGTACTCAACATTTAAACAGCTGTGGGATTAAGAAAAATCTAAGTCATTATAATCTATGAGCACACTGGATTGTGTAGGCGGATTTGTCTTGGGGCTGGTAACATTTGGGGACATTGACATCTGCAACCTTTGTGTGAACTGGGTTTGTTTACCACATGAATATTGTTTTGGAACACAGGTTGTTCATATGTGACCACTTTGAACAGCAGCTTTACAACACAGTAATCTGCATGTTTTTACATGAAATAACATTTTCTACTCTGATTCTTTTTGTAATTCCAAATTCAGATTATCTGTCAAGTTTCCTAACTCTGCATCTCCAGCTGTGCTTGCTTTCATCTCAAACATCTTCCAGCTTTATGTCCTCCTCTGTCTCTTTCTGTCTCCTCCTCTCAGCAGCTACCTGCGCCTCCTACAACTTCTCCTTCCTCAGTCCACAGGGCCTCAACTTCTCTTCTCAGAGCTCAGCTCCCTTCTGGTCAGGTACCTCCTTCTCTCTTCTCCCCTCTCATCTGTAACCACTGATGAAGCTTATGAGCTCTCAACCTCATTACTTTTTCTTTGTGGGGCTCTTCATTAACAACATTTCAGTTCTGCCCAGGACGCCAGGATGACATTTCCTTATTAAAGCAAGAAAAGAAAAGCAATTTCCTCCCCTGTGATGCAGCCATTTGTTCTCCACTCGTGTCTTTTTTGTGAACACTGACCCAACCATCTTTCCCTGTCTACATTCTTCCCCACTAATTATTACCAATATGTCAAGCACAGATGTAGTTCTTCATCTCTGTAAGTGTGTTGCATTTTAAACCAAAAAAAGTCTGAGCTTCCATTGTTTCCTCTGATAGTGTTTACTCCCCGGGTGGTCAGCACTGCAGTGGCCAGGTATAACTTTGCAGCGCGAGACATGAGAGAGCTGTCCCTGAGAGAAGGAGACATCGTAAAAATCTACAGCAAGATTGGCGGAGACCAGGGCTGGTGGAAAGGAGAGGCCAACGGAAGAGTAAGTGTGGCCATGAATGTCTCTTTGAGGACGTGCTAAAAGCTGGTGATTTTCAGCACTCAAGGTTTGGGTTAAAGGAAGGAAATGGAAGGAGAAAAAAAAGCAAATCCTTTTTGCTTCAGTAGTTTAGAACAGCACAACATTTACGTGGTCTTTCTGGAGACCAGAGAGATTAAATTTAACAATTAAACCATTGATCTTTTAAAAAGAAAAAAAGTCCTAAAGCAAGTGGTTGGAAGGGAAGAGTAAAACCTGGCTGCTGGGAGATATGCCAGTTCAATAAGCAGGCTGTAAAACTGGATGTGATGTCAGCTTCTTATTTTAGGAATGTTCCCCATTAAGCTGTAAATTTGAAAACGTTAATGCATTACTTAGCCAGACAGAGTATCCACTCAGCTCCTGTGTCACTCAACCAAACTTTCTCCTCTCTCCTATGCAGAAAAATTAGCTTTTTAACTTTTTCTTTTCAGTTGTCAGATGAATCTTAGCGCCTGCACTCGTCATTGGTGTGTATAAACAACAAAAACACGAACCTTCAAGCATTTGCCTTTAAAGGGATGTCGCAGTCTGTTGAAGTAGGATTATGTAGAGTCAGTTCTTACCTGCTGTAGGAAGCAGGCAGAACAGTCTCGGTTTGGAGAATCGGGAAGGATTTCTGACAGGCAGCAAAGCTAACAGCCACTCGGACCAGGACCACAGAAGGTCAAATAATTAGTCTAAAACAACTCATATCTCAAATATTTCTGTCTTGAGCTAACACATTTTACAGTCATCGTACAAGGCTTTTTTCAGACAGTTGTTTACCTTGTCAACCAACAAACATCCATGTTGCTCCCTGTCATTGCACATTGGCTGCTCGACGCATTCTGCTGATGCTAAGATGCTACATGTTTGTTTTTGCGGGTCTTTTGGTCAAACGTGATCAGTAGCGGGATATACTGGACCGCCATCAAATGATAATGCAAATAAACTCAAATGTTCTTCAGCTAAAAAACAATGAGTTTGACCACAGACGGAGCCTCCGGGACGTCACCCTTAGGTTTCTTTATTTTTTTTTCTTTATTTTTTTTTTCTTAAGAGGGAGGAGGTCAGCAGGAGAGACCAGACCAAACGCACACCACCCCCAGGCCCCAGAGTACACTATTTAGAGCATTTGCTCAAAACCTACATGAAACCTTTTAGGTTTAATTTGATAAACATTGACTATTTATAACACATGGTGTAAAACCAAAACGTTTCACTCTGTATTCAGACTCCAGTCCCACAGATTTTTCCATGTCACCTGCAAAACATGTTTTTTCTAAAGGTGAATAAGGCACATGCTCATGCATTTGCAGGAGCAATTGATGAAAATGACGGAGCTCATACACCACATTGGTTATTGGAGTGGGCTGATAAATTAAGTAAAAAATCATTTCTTTTAACATCTTTTACTCTGTTTTCAACAAAAAAAGTCTGAAACATGTCAACTGACTATAAACCTGTTAGATCCCAACAACGGGTGCTAAAGACCTGCACTAATGGGACTTGTACAGCAAATAAATGCAGACTTAATGATAGTAATTCAAATATTATTAAATCAGCCAGGTCTTAGGCAAGTGTAAATGCACTTGGATGAGTCCAGCCAGTAGTACTGCTTCCCCTCTCCTGTATCATCCTGTAATATTTGTAGGGATCTGCAACAGCTCCCGTATTGAATTTTAATATTTGCATCAAATTCAAGAAATTCTGACTCCAGAACAGGTATCATAATACCGCCCACATACTATAATATCTACACATCCCAACAGGTATAAGTGGAGCTTATATCAAAAGATTTACCATAAATACAACCTGTTATTACCTCTGTTAGTTCAGGGCTTGTTTCACTATTTGAAAATGTTGGGGAGGTTGTTGCTTAGCAACAGCTGAATCAGTAGTTAAAGTTGCCTTAAAGTGTTTTCCTAGAACTGAGGCAGTTATGTATTTATATTGCACATCCTCTGGCAAAATTCATGTAGACAACAGTACTCAGGGTGGTCTTCATGCAATGGACTCACTTTACTGTTTGCAAATGTATATCTTACAGCCAGCCCGACGTTCAAAAAGGCACATAATTGAACTCAATTAACATTTTGTTTACTCTGGCTCAAATCAAAGCAAGCGCGTCTCTGAACATCACTGTTTCATGTTGCAGATTGGATGGTTTCCCTCAACCTACGTGGATGAAGAAGGAGTGCAGTAAGGCTCGGATGCTGGTCCAGCTCCTTTTAAATCAGGAACCATCTTCTATCTACTGTCCTCAGAGAAAATGACTCACTCTTTTCAGGAAAAGTACAGGAGGAAAAAAAGGATTCTTTTGCTGGATGCTCGTTTTTCAGCGAGGCTTTTTAATTCCATTTCTGTCTTCAATTACGCATCAGGTTTTTTTTTTGTTTTTTTTTTTTTTACAGGATATCCTGTTTAATCTCTGTACAGAAAAGAAGAAAGATAAAAAAAAACTGTCCTGCTGTCTGTTGATCTCTGTGTGCTCTGCAGAGACGTTATTTACCTGAAATCTCTGCAGAAACAGACTGTTAATAGCTTTACTTTTAAAAAAAAGGCTCTCCTTGGTTGCAGGTCTGTGCAAGGTGAATTAATTGTACAGTATAGATAATTTATTGAATAGAGATTATAATCATTACTAATGAATATTGTGGGGAAGTTGGCTTAAGCAAAAAAAAGAAAAAAGATTAGAGGAGAAAAAGTAAAATACAAACCAAAACAAAAAAAAAAGATGCTGTGTTTTCATGTCAAGAGATTTTGCCTTAGTTGTCATGGTGATGCCTTGTGGGCTGACACCAGTGGAGGGAATCAACTTAGTGGACTGGTTTTACTTCTCCATGTATGCATGTGCCCATGTGTGGCCCACACAATAAAACAAACGCACACATAAACACACACACTAACACACCTATGTACAGTATGGTGCCTTCGGAGAATGCCCGTTGCTTACTGAACCTCAGCATCAGCCAGTAAAGAACACCGCCACCCTCCCAAAAGAGACAGCTCGTCCACATGCAGGGACTCCACCGAAGGAGGGGACAGGCACTGATACAGCATCATGGGGACAGCTCGCCTTCTGAGCCCTCACAAAGCATTCCTCCTAACTGTAGACTGGACGAGTCACGGAGACAGCTGGAGGGTTTTTATAGCCATAGCATTCACAAACACAGTTCACATCTGTCTTGGTGTCACGAGCCCGTGGGTGCAATCAGCTGGATGTGAAAGGGAAACATCAAGATATTCAGCTCCAAAGGCCATGTCCCACCTTTTAATCAGAGTTTATTGTTCATCGTTTCCTGCACAGAATTTCTCTTTAAGTTGGAGAGCTGAGGCAGCAGCTTTCTTTTTAATTATTTGAAGCCAAATTCAGTGTCTGCATGAGGTTTGATTGCTATGATTTTTGTACTTTGCCTTACTTTTTTTTAAACACTTGATCAGGTGACAGGATTTTTTTTTTTTTTACCCTTTGATGTCAAACATTTTTCATGTGTGAAATTCATTTTGGTGCTGCGTCAAAGACTTTTTTATCTGAAGGAAAAGTTTGTGCAAAACATAATTCCACAGAAGGAACTCTTAATCACATTTTTTTTTTCTGGAGTTGCAGTGCTTAGTGTTTCCTTTTATTCCCACTCATTTCCTGTTGCCATAAGTACTTCTCAGATGTAAAGCCATTTGCACCAAGGTGTGCTGGCATACAGCTCTCGCTTTCGCTTATAACCAATCATCTGGCTTTTAATTAAGAGTTCTACAGATATCCAGATTTTTGTTGTCTTTATAAATATTCTGTCTCTTGACCTACTCTGGTTAATGGCCTTACCTTCATTCTTAAAGGAGACATATTATGCCCCTAGAAGTCACAGAGAGATAATCAAACAGCACTTGTTTTCACACCTGTGGATATAGAGGATGGTTTTAGGGCACTTAAACCTACCCCTCTTTTTTATGGGGTGTGCCTTATTTAAGAACTGTGTAGCTTTTTATAACCATTTGTAAATGCAGACATTCAATAACCCCTGAAGCATATTACTGTATAAGGGAGCTAGCCTGAGAGCTCCCACTAACACACACAGCAAATCGAGCTCAGAGAAGCACAAACCAAACTGATAGAAAAATACTCGACTAGTAACCTTGTTTACTCATTTCTCTTCGGCCACAAACATCTGGAATTAATGCTACATTTTTGCAATGAATCGACTCAGGGTGTTTAAAAATTAATATACAAATCATATATGATGGAGTTATTCTCGTACAGGGTTGATAAATCCTCAACTTTACTTTTTTTTGTTCATTTTATGTTTTTAGAGGCTAAAAAAAAAACATTCTGCATATATGGGCAACATTTTGTACACACTAACACTGCTTCAGATGGGCTATAATCATTCCCAACAATAAGTTAGGTTTTGTAGGGTGATTTAAAACAAAGTTCTAATAAATATTTAGGCTAAAAACATACTTGCTGTTTAACCTGGTGTTACTATAGGCAACTAGCTCCATAACCTATGTCTCACTTACTTGCTTATGTACTACGCTTGTTACCATAGGATTCCACTAGGGGGCGCATTATAGAGTTCAGGCTGGATAGAGTGAGTGAATCTGTAGAGACTTATCATGGCGATAGAGGAGTTTAGTATTTATTTTGACATCACAACAGAAAATATACTTCAGCAGCAGTATTATAGATGGTATCTAAGGCCCCTAAACACATTAAACTTCTCTTCATTGTTTCTGCTGTCGGCCCTGTGTCCACACATTTGGTTAAAATAGCTCCTGATGGTGCCCCTAGTGCATATTGCAGCTTGCCAGCACGTAATGTTAATTCCTAAGGATGTATACAAACAAAGCTTCAAATCGAAAATATGTGAGGCAGCTATATCCGTAATTTAAAAACAAGTACATTCTCAGTCTTGCTGCTTATTTCTTTGACGGTCCCATATTATGCAAAATGTAACATTTAAAGATTCAGACACAGAAACGGCCCATTTTCAGTAGAGCAACAATGTTGTTGGACCTCTAAAACCCATATGAAATGTTAAAGAAATTTATAATGGGGACCTTTAAGTAAACCCTGTAACTGCAGATGAAAATGTGCTGTTGATTGTGAAACGTATAGATTTCCATCTGCAGAGGAACAGAAAATGCAGCATGATTGTTTTTATTTCACATCATCTAGACATCCCAAAACAGTAACAGTGATTTTCTTTCTCTTTTTTTTAGTTGTCAGTCAAATCAAAATGAGCTCTCAATCACTGAATGTGATTTGTTTTTCTTTATAATATGTCCCCTTTAAGATTTTCCACAAATGTGTGAGAAATACTAGTCTTTACTGCTTTACTTGGAAAATAAAGGCTACCACCTTGCAGCAAGAAGGTCAAGAAAAAAGATTCATGGAAATGAAATTGACCCTCCATCACACACTGCACTGAGAAGTGAAGAGCAAACACTAAGCACATCGGCTCCGGCTGGTTCGCAGTGAAGATGCTGATATGTTTGGTTTCTAAACTTTTTACTGTATGATGTGTGTTATTGCGGAGGCTACTCACCCTGAGAAACAAAGTCCTACCACTGTGTGGGGGGGAGGGGAGGGAAGGGTGGGGGGTGGGGTTCACACAGGAGGCCTCCATGTTGTCTGGTATGTGGAGTAATGGTGGGCTTTGTAGTCGCTTCTTATGTAGTGGACAAAAACCCATTGCATGTGACTATTAATGTCAACTCCTGTCAGTTCATCCTGGAAAAAATACGTACCTTCTCGTGTAAATTTTCTTTTTTTTTTTTTCTTTTTTTTTTTTTTTGAATGGTTGAGTATTTTAAATGAGGTCTATCATGAAATAAATATTTCTTTTGATTTAAATGTGTTATTGTCCCACTTTTTTTATGACATATTTTCACACTGTCTCGTCTTAAACTTTCAGCTATTGTCCTGAAGCATCATATCAAATATAACAGATGGAGGTCAAATCTTCTCAGTTTAGTTCTGGTGTCGATCTTCACACTGCATATGTGAACTTTTCATATTCGACGGGTACGTATTTGACCGGTGTGGTTCCTTGGCTGTTGCCTTCGTAAAAGGAGCTCAACTCGCTCCCGTCCACCCGACAATAAGTCGCCTCTGGGTGCTGACCGCTGCTCCGACCTGTATGTCGACTGACCGGGCGGCTCTCATCTGTTATTCCGAAAATAACCAGCATCCCGTCATTTACAGACCACATGGCTGAGATCCATTTTGTTGTCAATAGAAACTGCTATATTTTAAGAGAGATTGTGACTTTAGCTTTGTTTTATTAACTTTTCTAGTAATAAATGTACATCTCATTTTCATAATATCTAATATATGGTTCGTAGTATTTCATTTTGGTGTACATTATTTTAGGTCTCTCAACTTAATTGTAGGAATAAACACTTATTTAAATGTCTGCGGCAGGTAATTTTAAACAATAATGTCATGTCATTATCTGTACCGCTTATTCCTATTATGGGTCGCGTGGTGAGCTGCGGTGCTAACCACCACACCACCGTGCACCCCATTAAACAATAATGTCAGGATAAAAATAAGTTTGGAATATTAAACTTTATTGTAGTTTCAATTAATGAACTACGAAGGTTGAACTCACTAAAAACATCATTCTGTTAATATCCACCCCCTTATCCATTTTCTTTTTCCGGCCGGGTCCAGCCGTCGGGGCGGCAGACTTGTCTTTCAGCTCGATCCGGACGGGATCCCTGCAACGGCAATTTTATTTATAATGCACTTTAATACACCAGGTAGGTGAAACAAAGTGCCACAATGTGCACATAACATCTTATTTAAAATAAATAGCATACAAACAACAATTAAGTCAAGCTTATCTGATATAATAAAAAAAAGTTAATATAAAAAAAGAAAAAGTAAAATTAAAATTAAATAAAATTAATCTAAAATCAGATCTAAATGTCAACATTTTTTGGTGTTAAGCAGATGGGTTTTAAAAAGACATTTAAAAACAGATCCAGAGAAGGCCTGTCTATAAAAGCCGCTCGTTCCACAGTGTATCTGTTGTTTATCTTCTGGGAATAAGATTTGGAAATAATTTAATTCTGCTTTTATTTACATTTCGCTCAGCATCCTGCTATTTTGTAGCAGATTAAGCTATTGTTTTATAATCTTTCAAATGCAATATATTTTCTTTTTCGGTGCTAAAATGAGTTTAAATTGAAAACATTTTTCCCAGCGGAGGTTGCTGCTCGTGCACAATTATATTCTAGTTTCGAACCGCCAGGGAGAGTCAAAGATGTCTAAGTACGTTTCCTCACTGAGCCAACAATTCAACGCAATCATAAACAATACAGCAGCAGCAAGAACAGCAGCCAAGCTCCTCCAGTGACTGTTTTATTCTGCACCTCATCTGTGTCCATGTGCATCATTTGAGATGAGAAAAATTTAACGTGTCATATCATATCACATACAGATTTGTTTTGGCCATCTTGACAGCAATTATGGCACTTGTGTTGCAGTCAAGTTACCCTGGGAAAATATAGCTACTAGACCAGAATCAAGGTTGAAGAAGAGTCCTGAAATAAACAGGCAGATTAGACACAAGTATGCATAAAATCAGACCAGTACAGACAAATGGGAAACAAATATATAGAGTACAAATAATAAATTTCCTCTGTGAAATCATTTGGGGTGAAAGGCTCAAGTATTTATTTCTTTGGCTCTGGTGATTGGCTTCTGGTGAAGTTTGAAACAAATAGCAAGGTCTTGACAGAATCTCTGTGGTCTACTTAAGCGGGTTTCAGGTTCTCCTTTAAAAGAAGAAGAAAAAAAGGCCTTCCAATTTCAAACCAAGAGTCCTGAACTGTTGGTGGAGCCATTTTGGACCTACCTACACTGTCCAGTAAACAAAGTAAACAAAATTTCTTAAACGGTAAATAAGCAGCAGGCTGCTGATCCTCTACAGACGGGATGCTGCCTTCTGCTGGTTATTTTTGGAATAACAGCTCCGCCGCTCAGCAGCCTGCAACCGGCCCCCATGATTGTCAATGAAATGGCTTAACCCAGAGTCCTCAGCCAATGGGAGGATTCAGCAAAGATTCACCATGAATTAACACGTTTTCTAGGACGCGTTCTGAACACGCTCAGAACACGTCGAGAACGCACTCAGAATGCGTCGTGAATGCATCAGAAGGCGCATTTGGATGCATGTAAATGGCTAAAACGGCTTTCCATACTGGTAAGTTGGCTTTCGCACTCGAGCGTAGGCGGTGCGTGTCGTTTTGGTGTTGTGTTGTAGTTTCTCCTCCTAACCTGAAGATGGCAGCAGGGGTGGTATCACCCCGTAAACTCACCAGGTCGGAGTTATTTTGATGATTAACTTCAGTTCGGTAGGTATTTTCTGTTTTTAAACAACAATGACGTCCAGTATGGTTCAGTGTCTTTATTAGTTTTTGGAAGAAAATGAATAAATAATTCAATTAGCCTCCCATCAACTTGATCTGCTGGTTATTGTTTTAGAAATGGTGGTTACCACACAAATTCAACCACAAGATCCAGATATCCGGCAACAGGTGATCCTAAACTGACCAATAACAAGGGGGTACTTCCGGGTCAACCGTCTGTGTAGCAGGGGTGCACGTCAGGTTAGGAAGAGGTGCGCGTCGAGCCTCGGCGTAGCAACACGGAGCCTACGGCGGTTACGCGGACACAAGCATAAATCCCATAAAACCCATCCAAACTATTCTACAGAATATTTGATGCTCTGCCTGACTCATGACATGTCATGATTCAAAACAGCACAGCTCTGCTATACAAACTTCAAAAGAGAAGTTGAATCTGTATACATCACAAATGGTAAGAAGTCATCATCAACATTGTGGCTGGAGATACTTCTTTGTCTCCTGTACACAACACTGTCCTCCCACAGTGACACTGCTCACATTTCTATGTCAGCTTTGAAAGAATGTGAGCTGCTTTCCACTGTAGATAAGCCAGAACTATATTTTCTCAGGAGAGATGTTTATCTGCAAAAGAAGTCCTTCCAGAGATGTCAGCATGAGGGGTCAGTTACAGATCATTGCCCCCAAGCAGCTGAGTTTTCAATGCCATACATGTCCCCTGTTTTCACAACTCAAAATAAAAACTAGCTGGCACAGTATGACAGATGCAAAAACAAAAAAAGAGTTTCAATTTTATTTCTTCAGACCAAGGTACTGAAAATATTCATTTTCCTTCATTTATTATTATACATCCGTTTTTAATGTACTTTGTAGGCCTGCAACATGTATTGTATGTTTTGTAATTTTGCCATTTCTTCTGCCTATAAGTGTTATAAAATGTTCATGGGGGGCTGGGCAGGGACACATGTGAATGAGACCTTTTGAAAGAAGGGTCTAGATTTTAGGAAATTATTATCTGATTATTACAGCTAAAGTGGCCATCTGAGGTACAAAGTGAAGTAAGCTTTAAAAGTAAATAGCCAATGATTTTTTTTTTTAAATCAATAATTGCATCCTCGGGATAATCCTGCATTGTGTGGCTTTAGTCACAGCTGCACTGACACTTATAATTAATTTATAAGGAGAAAACGTTCCCTTGAGCCAAATCACAAGTTTCATTAGTGTTTATCAGTGGGCCCCCATGATCTCCTTGTTAAAGGGAACAGGCCCTGGATAAGCAAAATGGACACAGGACTAGCTAAACCTGCTTATAGCCATGGGCGTCGTTAGGTCTTTTTTTAGGAGGTCTTTAGCCACTCTAAAATGTTCGCTATATGAAACCCAATCAGCAGGTACAGGTGGACTAAACCACTTAGCTATTTGTTAAAGGGTGACCAGGGCCACAGAAAATATCCATGACTATTGTTAATGAAACATTAACCACTTCATTTAGCCAGGATGAATTTCATTATGACATTAATTCATTAGAAAAAAACAAACAAACAATGCAACAGAAAATCTACCTTTAATTTAAGTCTTTTTGAAAGTACCTCCTTGTAGTGCACCCTGGATAAATAATACCTTCCCCCCATCCTAAGTTCGACACCCCAGATCATGATCAAAAAAGTAGGAGTGTTGATGTAGAACATCATATAAAACAATGTATAAACATACATCATGTAGTGCATACACTTGCACTTGGGAATTACTTGAACTCAGGTTTACCAGGTAAAAATGTCACTTTACTGTTCTATTTCTGTTCTGTTTCTATTCATATTATTGATTTTAAAAAAATCTAGGCAGATTTTAGATGTGGCCCCTGTGAAAAGTTTCACTGCATAACTTTCCGACTTTAAAACTATGCTTCTAACTAGTTTGGATGGTACATTTACATTTATTATTGTGAACATTCTTGGAGGCGTTGCTGTCCAGCAGCATCGCAAGGCTAAGACACCGCACGTAACTTTCTTTTCCATCCTGGTGCATCACTTTACGGCAGTATTATGCTTTACGACACCGCCTCACATTGAATATCAACACACTGACCATTTTGAAGGCACACTGCGGCTGATTCAGCAACAAAAACAACTAAAAAAGCCTTTTCTATCTGTTTCCCTTACTTAAGACCGGTTTCCTGACAGCTATCCTTCCATCAAAACAATTCCCGATGAGCTTCCATGAATAGTAGATGGATCAACTGGATCTTTTGGACCCTGTATCGTGTCATTTGCTGGATTTTTTTTCACTTTTTCTAAACCATAGAACACTAATACTGCATGATTTTTTGCCCATGCTACATTAGTTTTGAATGGTATTCTAGGGTTAAGGACTTTAAATTTGTATTGTAACAGTAGGAAAACTAATCAGACCTGTCTTTTTCTTCTTTTGTCCCATTTCACCATCATTTAATACGTAACACATCATGCTGAGATCTGGCAAGTTTTCAGCTTTTAAATCTTCAAGAATGATCTTATCATTGCAAAAATGTTATTTTATGGGTGTTAAAAAAAAATTTCTGGCATGTTTCAAATATATATAACTAAAGAAATGGGAACAATTGATGTAGCTGTTTAAAAATGTAACTTCAAATTAGATTTTTTGCTAAGTTTGACATTGGTTCACGCCATCCTTGGTGGCTGTGGTTGTGCTTGAGTGATTCACAGGTCAGTATAAAGAGGGTCCGCAAAGAAATAAAACATTCCCTTGAAAAAGGTGAAGTAAAAGCACTGAAAGTTATTTTAAAAAAGTAGCCAATGTTCAAAAAAACAAAATTTCAAAGATCAAAGAGAGAGTATGACTCTTTGGAAGTAAAATATAAAGAAATGAGGGGTGGATCATAACTTTTGTACAGTACTATATTTCTTCCAAGTAAATTTACAATACCAGTGGAAAGGTTGAAAAGCTTTCCCATTAGATTTAATGGAAAGTGTGTCCTACATTTGACTGGCCCTGTAGTATAAGTAGTATAAGGTTGAAGTTATTATCATATTATGCAAGACCATTTTCAGAATTGTATAATTTCCTGCTATAGTTTCTCTTATTGAACTCCGAAATCCAATGATCTAAATGCAAAAAAAATCTGCTTTGCAAACTGAGCAAATCCCAAACATGGCAGGCGAACAATGGGTCACATTCTCAAACCATTCTTGTGAACAAACTTGTTCTACAGTCCTATTTATAAAAAAATGACCTAGATTGTGCCATTCATGAAAATATTCATATCAGATCCTTTAAATACTGAGAACTCTTACAAATATGTGGGTTAGTGATGTGCGATACCACTCATTTTCTTTCCAATCCGATACCAAGTAAAATACAAGCCAGTATCGACGATATCGACCTGATTCTGATACTTTGTACAGAAACTTAACTTTTTTAAAAACCCCACAATGACTGAATATTTATTGACTCAGCTTCTGCAGCATCCTTACCCACTAAATCTAGGCCTGTGGAATTTATGTGAGCTGATGTTAGCTGAACTCATATAGATATTTTTTTCAGTGTTGTCATATTGAACGAGGGAAACTCCTGTTGTTTGAACATCAACACAAAAACCTATACCTAGCTGAAAATCACTTTCCCAAAATTTAGCATCAGTGGTACACAGCTCCCTCTGAATAGTGGTTGGTACCTGCCTGCAATATCAAAGGACTCCCAGAGTAATGTGTCTCGCCTTTGCAGCACATGTCCTGCTAATCCCCCCCTCTTCCTCATCATAATTGAATTATTTACTGTGTTATGTTTGACTTTCGGCTGTTTAAGGAGGTTTGTGGTGTTGCTTTGTCTCTATGTCTTCCCACACACATCATACATCACGCCGTTGCTGTTTAGCTCCACACGTGACTGCTATAGACTAAGTGAGTGAGACATGTGCTGCTTTGCTGTTACAATGAGCCATTTCACATATGACTAAGGCAGGTGGAAGAAAAAGTAGTTAGTATAATTTAGAGAAATCCTTATAGTTACTTTCCACTGTATTCCAGTTCGTGTTAGACTGTATTTTTACCCGAAATCACTAAAATATTTGTATTCTAACATGAAAATCGATTCTAGAACATAAAAAGCTGATATCGGTAGTATCGATATATTGGTATCAATCTGCACATTACTAATGTGGGTGCTGACATGTTTGAACAAAATCAGTGTTTGTGTTGTCTTTGCTGATCATTTCAGTAAAATAAAATAATGAAATTAGTCTTTTTGTTTTTAGTCAGATTTTTAAAATAACTTTTAGTAATTTAGAAAGTTTTTGTTGCTTTAAATTAATCTCAAGACATTGAAAACCACGTCCTAACATTATAATTTGAACTTAAAACTGAACTGTTTTCTATTAATTTCATTCAATCAAGAACAAGTTGCAGTCAGAGGATTTAATTATGTTACTGGTCTTCCTAACACCAAGCACTGCTTTTTTGGTGTTTTATTTTGAAAGGCCAGACCAGAAGTCTGGGTGGTTGTTATGATTCAGAATTGATGAGGCCCAAAAGAAAATTAAAGAGCTTTATATCCATAAACCTCCCCTTGGCAGAGCAAATTTGTTCGGCAAAAGACAGCAACCAGACTACGATTCGGCTTGCTAAGATGCTGGACAGGACAGGTTAAAAAAAAATTATATTAAAGCATTCTTGTTTATTGCAGCACCACCTAGAGGTAAAAGGCTGCCAATGTTCCGATTTCCACAATATGCTAAGTACGTAAGCCCAGCTCAGTAAAGATTGATCTTGGATCTGTCAGAAATTATTTTGAATGAAGGCAGCTTTGTAGCCAACTTGGATTAGTTTGGTGACTCCTTGGAGGATCTGGTTGTTTTTAATTGGCCTAATTAAAGGTGTCTGACAGCACTTCATTTTTAAAAATCAAACATGTGGTTCAAAATTTGCACATTAAGCTTCAACCACAAGAATGCTCGGGGCAAAGGCATGAACTAGATATAAATAAGGAGACTGCGTCCAGTCAGTGTGAGAAATGTCAAAGTTTTCACCATATGGTTGTAGGGGCTGACATATAAACTGCAGTGGGGCAACATCAAGACGAGGAGGAGGAGGAGGAGGAGGAGGAGGAGAAACGTCTAAACAATTCTGCTGCTTAGCCCTGAATTAGTTATCAGCTCCCAGGAACGTCTTCTCATTGCTCTCCAAGGAAATTTGAACATTTTCATCAAATCCACCAAAATTGAATGCATGTAAATGATACCCAGGGGTAGAGTGTTAACACCACAGAGCCTGTCAATTTCCAGGACAGACAGACACAAATCACCTTCGTTAATTTTTCTCTAAATTTTTTCTTTCATAAAAACGTGTTGCTGGCATTAAATTAAATCAGTTCAAACGAGCATATCTTACATATAAACAGAAAAGCAAGTAAATAAATAAATAAATGGAAGAATTTCTTATTTTTAGCATTTGATATATTGGCTTTCATACCATTTTGAATTAAATATAAGATTTTAATTATTTAATTTGCAAATCGTTGCAATCTGTTCTAATGAAATTTTCATACAGCATCAGGACTCCTGTTGTCTTACCCAAGATTTCACAGTGTGAACAGTGTGGTTGCATCAACATACCTAAAGAAAAGCAGGTCTGCACTGCCTCATGAAATATTTTTCTTTAAATGTCAGTCAGTTAGTCAGTCAGTCATTATCTGTACCGCTTATTCCACTACGAGTCGCGGGGTAAGCTGGAGCCTATCCCAGCATTGTTTCAGGTGAAAGGCAAATGTACCACATTAATTTACGGAAGAGTACTAGGACCACTGAAAAAAAAAGAGAGAAAAAAAAAAATTCTGAGAAAAAAGTGCGATTTCTGACTTTATTCTCAGAATTCTTAGAAAAAAAAGCAAGAATTCTGACTTTAATCTTAGAATTCTGAAAAAAAGTCAGAATTCTGACTTTAATCTTAGAATTCTCAGATTAAAGTCAGAATTCTAATATTAATTGATAATTAATATCAAATTAATAACAATTAATAATTGATTTCTATTACAATAAAAACATTTCTTCACATAGTAACTTTCACCAAATGACACCTAATAATTTGATTTTTCTCAGTATATATTTTAATAGCCTTTTTTTAAAAAATGCCTCTCAAGAGGCTTGAATTCAAGTCTGCATTTTGATTTTGTTTATTTCTGAATGTCTTTAATGTGATTTTTTTTATAGTTTATAATTACAGCTCCATTTCTTAAAGTTTGCTCTGTGGTGTTTTTTCATCATTTTCATGCTAGAAAATCAAAAACATTGAAAAATTAACAATTTATTCCAATGCCAAACTTCTCCACTTGTTCATGAAGAGCTGACAAACTTCACCTCTAAGAGAAGCTGGTGTTTTATACTCTTCTGATTTTTTTGGTGTTTAATGAACGTCTGGGAGAAAGTGTGTGATTTTGTTCAGTTATCAACTTGCCCTGCCATGTGTGGGGGAACTACAATGCTGTTACCTGATTTCATTGGAGAGCTCCTTCTCATAGTGATGTCTGTTGCTTAACTTCCAAACAAGAAGGGTGACGAAGACAAGCAGGATGAAGATGAGGAGCAAGGAGCCTACAACGGTGCCAACTATCACTGCTGCTCTGTTTGGAGCTGCAAATTAGTATAAAATAAGTGGAAATCAGTCACTCAGAAGCTCCAAATAAATAAATAAATAAAGTCTGAACCCATGATGATGCAATGCTCCTGTTGTTGCTAAGCTCCTGACTTTCTTTTCTTGAGTTCAACATCATGAGATAAAGTGAATGTCAACAGTTCAGTGAAATGGATGTCTTTGATGCTGGCCAATTAAATTTAAGATCACTCCTCCAAGTTCACTCCCTGAAACTTCAGCGGATTTCTTCTTTGAATCAGAAGCTCCTTCAAGTGCATCAACTTGCATTTTACTATTTTCACCTGTCAGAAATAAGTTTCCAACAGAACTTGCTGATAAAGTAGCACCTTGAAAGTGATAGACCATAGTGTTGGAACCACATTAAAATGTTAGACAACTCATATTCTTATTCAGAGCAAAGAGGAACTTTCTTAGCATCAGATCATGGCTGGACGACTTTGATGAAGACTTTGCAACACTCTTAAACCTCTTAAACCTTAAAAAGTACAACCACGCAGACAAAAAGGGAAAAATTAACACATCAAGTTTTCTTCTGACAAACTTTTAGCTTTGCTCATCTGTCATGAAATCTTCTCAGTCACCCAACTGACTGCAGGTAAAAGCTGATAATCCTCTAATGGTCTGCTCACTCTTAGTTTTCCCAGCTGTATGTAACTGTTGTAGTTTATAGTAACTCATCAGGATGTTTCTGATTCTGCTTTGATTGCTGGCTATGCAGGTAAGACACTCACTACACGTAAATACCTCCCACATCCCCACTTAAAAATAGAAAACAAACATCCTAGTATTCACAAACATTTCTAACAACTAAAACTCTTGTCCAAAAATGGCTATTACTAATTAGTATCTAGTTCTAAAAAAAAGGAAGACTGCTTGTGGTTGGCTTATAATTGTACATACCAGAAAATCACAGTGGATACTTAGCAAAAAGTTAAACAGATTTAACCTCTTCATCACGAGGACGATTTTTAAATTTTTTTTTTGCCTAGAATTTCTTCAATTACAAGGACTGTATGTAAGATCTTAGTCTCAAAAGAAAACTAAGATGTGAGATTATTACAGCTGTGTCAATCAAGATTTATCTTTCTGTGTCAGAGTAAATTCTCCAGGAACACAGTAGAGATTTCAAATGGTTTCAAAAGAAAACCAAATTTTCATTTTTTAGTGAAAACCAGAGGACACCATCCTACTTTGTCTAGGAATCAGTTAAACAATGTCTGATAAGGAACTGTGCTAAAACAGAAGTTTAACAAAGTCTTTAAAGGTACAGTGTGTAGCTTTTATAGTTTTTTGTTCAAAATCAAGAATTGCTTTCATAAATACGTATTTTACCAAAGTCTAATCACAGTCCCATCCACATGAAAGCGTTCTCGTAGCTTAGAATTTGATGTTTATTGATACATAGGTGGCGGCGCACCCAACTGGAGGCTGCCATGTTGCATCGCCATCTTTGAATAGTAGTCGAAAGGGGACAAACTTGTTAGCCTTGTGCGTTTTTCCTGCGAGTCCCCGCTGTATCGGGGGGAGGGCGTGTGGGTGGTGTAAAAAAGCCAAGATGAGTGGATCTTTCAGCTTGCCATGACCATCTATACTCTTTGCCCGTGAGGCGAAGGAAAAAATAGCCAAGAAAAGAAAAAGAAATAATAACCAGGAGAAAATAAGAGTGTACATTGGTGGAGCATTTACCACATGGAGGCAGCTAATGAGGAGAGGGACTTCAAAGTTAACATGTAGGTTGCAGCTTTCTGCTGGATCGGTGAGTTAATGCAATATGTTAGTTAGCCTACAGTAGAAAAGCTACGTTGCAACAGTTTTCAGTTGTTACTCTTCACAGAAGTCATACCAGCAG
>JBAMHW010000021.1:21323098-21346166 GCA_037177495.1 Rhadinocentrus ornatus
ATTTGTCAACGGGATGGGGGTAGTTGTCGTCCTTCTAGTCAGACAAAATAGACCAAAGTAAAACCAGTTTCTCGGCGAGATTTAATCACCAGAACCGCAGCATTCTAACGCAGAAATATCTCAGATAATAATTATTTTCTATCAATACGTCGCCCACCTCCCTGGATAAATCACCTGAAATACATATTATTAAACACAGAGCAATGTTCCAGTACGGGATCTTCCTCTTGCAGTCCAGTGCCCTGCTTTTCCTCCCTCTTTCTCTCCCTTCATCAGATGATCTCTGAGTCTACAAGTCACAAAAAACAATTTCGCATGATAACATTAGCTATTAGCAGTAGCTTGGTGCTAAATACATGGAGGGCGCGCTTGTAATTTATTGGTAATAAAAATAATAATTATGTATTGTTCTGTTCCTCATCACCTGACGGGACACTTGAACTTCACATTTATGAATCTCTGCAGCTTCTTTAGTCATAATAACGCTCTTAAACAGTAAGGCTGCAGTAGAGCACTACTCGTTGCTTGTAATATATTAGCGCACCACTAGATGGGAGTAATTCTTACACACTGCAGCTTTAAGTTAAGTTTCTCTCCATCTAAACATGCTTCGTGTTTGGTTTGGTGCATCCTACATGTGCAAAAATCTTCTATACTGCAGAGCTGCATCACATGCCCACTGTACAGAGGGCTGTCGTGATGAAGAGGTTATGAGAAGTGAAGTGAAAATGGTACTTAGGTAATTAAAATCCAAACTGAAACCATCATATATAGATGGAGTAGGAATTGAGACCTGGAATGTCAACCCCGATTTGGCCTTAAGATTGATGCACAATAGCAGCTCATTAAAGGCAGTTGCTCCATTTTAAAGATAAAAAAAAAATAAAAATAGATCAAAAATTAGAAAAAAACCTAATAGACAGAATATTGCGTAGAAAACCTATTCCATATCGTCCTGGTAATTATCTTGCAAACCCTCGGTTGGGTACCTCAGCCTCAGGGTTGGAACCCCTGGTCTGGAACAGCAGCCTGCACTTGAAATTAAAATGAATCATTCAGTGCCCAAAGCACAAAAATCCGAGTCAAGGAGCTATAGATTCTATAAAATGTACGTCCGGGGCTTGCTCCACAGATCATGACGCACGTGGAGACAAATTCATTTTATGGATGTGAAGAATGTAGTTTGCTTGTTTGAATCTAAGCCTCAGAGATTATTTTCTCTGTAATAGCATGCTGAATCACCGACTGTACTCACCACTTTATTTCTAGCTCTGCTATACCTCTGCTTTCTATCTTAGTCAGAGCAGTTTGGAAAAATTGATAGACTGCTGTTGTTTAAGGGAATTATTTTTTACATGAAGTACCTCTGTATACTGGCAACGTGCTACACACTAATCAAGGCTAATCTCTTTTCTTCTCTTACTCTTTTTTATTTGTTTGAACTTCTGCAAACAAACATGACTCAGTTGTAAAGGCACCGTGAACACGTTTTGCTTTGTTTTTGTGTGCTTTGTGAATCAGCAAAAATGTAGCGACAAGAAACAGAAAGCAAAAAACAAATATGAATGACGTTATTTCCAACCACTGAGTCAGACTTTTTCCTGCCATCCTTAAGAATGAGACACTCCTGTCACAGAAAACGACGTAAATCCTGTATGTATGAAGTGGAGCAACAAAGAGACTGTGGCAAGAAGCTAAAGAGGCTAAAGAGGATAAAATCTAATATCTGGAGCTATTGTGATCTAATGTGTGTGTGTCATGCATCAGGTGTGAGCAGGAGCATTCTGTGTGAGGGTATATTTTCTTACGCTTGTTGGCTTTCAGGCTGATCCTGCAGTGTGCTGCTCCAACTGCATTGTTCACCTCACAGAGGTAGATCCCCGCAAAGCTTTGAGAGTGGTTGCTGATTTTCAGCTCCCCGGTTGCACTGTCTGGCAGAGCGTGAACATACACTGATTACTGCAGGCAACACACACTGTTGAAAAATGAAGATGCCCTTACATATATGAAAATTGGAATATTTTTAAAATGATCTTTTATCTGACAGACAGATTTTTTTTAGAGACCAACTTCATTGTAATTAGAAACTATGAGCAGATTTTGAATTTGATTCTAACTACAGACTCGAAAGAAGCTGGATTGGGATCAGCTTTACCATGGTATTATATTACCCTGCCTTTTAATTTAATCTTATAAATATTTGGGAACACTGGTTGTAAATTGCTGCAGTTTTTTCAAAAGAATCTGTGTACATTTTTTACTGAATACAAGGTTTCAGCTGCTCAACAGTCCATGGTTGTCTGATTCTCCTCTTCTCAATGCATGATGTATTTACATGTGTCTATGAAGCCATGCTATTGTGAGTCATGTAAAATGAAGTATGGCATTGTCCTTCTGATATAAACCCAGATCTCCTGGTAAACAAAGCCTCCTTTATGGTAACATAAGCCTCCAGGTACATACCCATATGCAAGCCAAGCCACAGCTACTGATGCACCCCCACACCATCACAGATGCGGACTTTTCTTTAGCAGCCTGGATAGTCAAAGAAAGCTGGACGGCATCTTTGACACATGAAACTGGTTGTTTTGCATTTTGTCTGACCACAGATCTCATCTAAAATGCCTTCTGTCTATCTGAGATGGGCTTGTGTCCAGATAACTCTGCAGAGCTGATGAATGGCTTTCTCTTTGTGTGATACAGTTCCAGGTTACATTTCTGGAAGCAGCGCCGGTGTTTGGTGGGAATGGTTTGTAAGGTTACTGCCAAACTCCATGTGGCTATAGTGATCCTGGTGGCAGGACAATTTCTCATGCAGTGCTGCCTTTAGGCACTGAGATTTCCCTGGACCACATAAATCTGTGTCCTGTACTTTTGCAATCTTGAACTTAGAAATAAATATATTTTTGATATCCTGTCTGAATTTGGCCCAAAGAGGTCAACTTAAGTGTATGCTAATTTTATACCCAATTTTGACACCCTTACTTGTCACCAATTAATCAGCTGACTGATGAATCTTTGAAAATTTTTGTGTCTTTTTCTTCATTCCCAACTTATCTTTGGAGTGAGGTGCTGCATCAAATTGTAGATTTTTTTTTAATATATTTGAAATACAATTAGGTTAATCAACAAAGATGCTGAAGCATTATTTCTTTGGATTGTTAAACGGAGCGGAAATGAGGTTTGCAGCATTTCTGCCTATTATGTATGCATACAGTTATGGTTTGTGGAGATTTTTCAATGCTGGGACTCAAAGCTGTTTGCAGTAAACAGCACAAAAAACAACTCAATGATTCATGTTATAAAAAATGCAAACCAAATGGGGAGAAAATGTAAATCATATGCTAATGAAACGTTCATCTAAGTAAACAAAATTCCTAAGTTAAAGGGTCAAAAATAATTCATTGTTCATGTTTTCTCCTGGATAAAACACTATGCCAATAATCAGTAGATGAATTCATATATTCCTGGATGATTAAAGTTAGAAAGACGAAGGTTTTCTCTCAGTTTTGAGCATGGAGTACCTCCCCAGCTCCTCTAACACAGTACACATCCTGCACACACTCTTTGATGTGTAATAACATTATGACTTCAACAGAGGTCAGACTTACTCTGTGTGGTAGCAGCAGGCATGGGCTCTGCACTCGGCCTCCTCCACGTGTATTTTAAGGGAGCGGAGCCTTCAGCAGACTCGCAGTGCAGAGACACGGCTTTGCCAACGTGCTCCCCACCCTCCACCCAGCACTTAGGCACTGATGGCTTCACTGCAAGCATACAACAAATGGAACAAATGGATTTTTCCACCATTGTTATTCTCATTCTATTTCTTGGGGGAAAAAAAAGAAAATAAGTACAGCTTATTAACCTTAAGATGAAACTGGAGGAGCCATTTCTAGCTGTACTATAAATGAGGCCTCCAAATGTCAGCAAACTGTAAGTTTAAAAGTTAAAAGAAAAAAAACTGCAAGACATACAAACATCTCAATGTGGTAGCGGGATTATAATTGGATGACAATGAATTTTAATAAATAAGACTGTCCATAAAAGTACTTTGAGATGACTTTGTTGTGAATAGGCACTGTACAAACAAAGCTGAATACATCTATTCATTGATGAATTTTCTAAAAAACATCTATAAAATGCCTTTGTTGGCTTCCCAACACTGCCTGTATGAAAACAGCCACCCTTTTTATACTCATGTGCAAGGGTTCATAATGGATGTTTATTCAACATGGGCTTGTTTTAAATTGGAGATGATTTAATCTTTTCCATCTTTTATTCAATGGCTAGTGTTTAAAATTAGAGCGAGAGCGGATTGGTTTGTTAGAAACAGCATAAAAACTGAAGGCCACTTCACTTCACGTTTCACATATTTTAACGTAGTTAATTGTCTAATAGGTTTGTTAATTGTTGTTTGTTATTTTCTTTTTTAAATTGGAATATGTTTATTTTATCACTGCATCACTTTATTGATGAAATTTCCATTTTTAAATCAGTTTTTTAAGTACCTCTTTTCTTCTGCTTTAGTAAAATCTAATTTATAATTTGTAGCCGGAATCGAGCTTTTAAATGCGTTCTTTTAGCGGCCTGATTTTATTCCATGAATTGGTAGCCTATTCAGTGGTTTGTTCACAAACACATGATAAATAAATACCTTTCTGATGATCTCATGTAATTTAAGGCTTCAGCTTGTTCAAATGCAAGTGGATGTGGTTTAGTTTTTAAATATAGATTAAAACCAAGAGTGAGATCAATTAAAACAAAACAGTGTTAATGTTTTAATGGATCCTGGGTCACTTTTTACTGGAAAAATTTGGTCCCAACTTCAAAAAGGTTCAAAAGGCCTGTTCTAAATGTGTATGTTGTTACCATATATGGTCAGTTGAGGGGGCTTTTGAATGCAAATGATCATAACGAGTGCGAGCAGGCCATTTTGAACATGTAGGATTTATCAACATCTAATTATAAACTAACAAGTGTAGGACAGTTTCTGGAAATGTCTGATAAATGAGGCCCCAGGACATCCTCAGCTGTTCTGTCCTTGCCCTGATTGGGCAGAACTGTTTTGGCAGAATGAAGGGAACCTACTCAGTATTAGGCAGATCAGTGTATACAGTAACCAGTGTGAGACTGTGGACTGTGCAGCACCCAGCAGGAGGGTGCGATACACCAGACATTAAAAGGTACACTGAAAGTCATAACTAAATGACTGGAAAAAGTGTACAGGAGCATCTGTGTGGGTTAGAAGTCCCTGTATCTTTGGATTCCTCACTAAAAGTGACTGGCAACAACAAAGCTGAGATCCTGTGGGACGGGCAAGCAGCTGTTGGCCTACCAACCAGACTTGTAGCAGTAGAGGTTAACAAGGAGCAGAAGACGGATGTAGAGATAGATGTGGCAATCCCAGGTGACAGTTACCTCAGGAAGGAGAGTGAGAAGTGTAACAGCCTAAAGCAACAGCTTAAACAAAAGCTGAAAACCAAGCTGCACAGATGATTTGTGAATGGCACAAAAAACAGCAGTGACAGTTAAATTGACTTTGTATCTTCTCTTCACAGACATAAATATTGCAGCAAGGGGACAGGTGTTAACCTCAGGATGCAACCCGACACCCAGACTTACCCATTACCACCAGTGACATCTTGAGCATGTCCACCCCGGGTGACTTCTTTACTTTACACTGGTAGGTGGCGCTGTGAGCGGGCGACAGTTGAGAGATTGAGAGGGAGGCGTCGCCCTTCGAGGGGTCGTCCACAGCAAAGCTGAGCCCTTTTGCGAAGGCGAGGTCACTGTGATAGTATTTAGTGCCGCTTGTGTATGACATGAGCTGGGGGGGAGCAAAAATAAAAACGAACAAAGCAGAATGTCACAAATGACTCTGAATTGCATTAAATTTGTTTAAAAAAACAGCACAAATTAGAGGGCTGGAAATAAAGTGAATAGCTCTTACTGAGAATAACCCTCCTTCTCTGGAGCTTTATGGAACTTTTTCACATCATTGTTTTAGTTTAACTGCACATTTACTGTGCAGCGAGGAATCTGCACTCTAACTGGCTGTTTTCCAGCAGCAGGGAGCATTTTACCCCCCAAATGAAAGAGAAATAGTGATAAACTCAGTATGTGCCTCTTGCTAAGCATCACAAGGTCAACCAACATAGAGAACTAGCAGGAGAACAATGCAGCTGGACAGATATTTTTCTTAATTAGCAGACACCAACAGCGTGTCAGGCACAATACCCCCCAAAATGATTGCTTCTCTGTTGGATGTGGATAATTGTGTTTTCCATGCTTTGTGACAAATGGGCACCTGTTTGCTGACACATTAACATAACAACATTAGGAATTATTTCAATTGTGTGCTTGGCAGTTTTGGTTTTTGTTAACTTCCACAAATATTTAGAAAATTTCAGAGTGAAATGTGATTTCAATTTTGCACTGAAACTGGTAACCTATGGTGGTAACCTGCCTAAAGCAGAACATAATAAGACTGGCCGATATTTGCATAGACGGTGATTGAAAACCTTGCCACTTTAGGGCAGATGAGAAGGGAGAAAACATCCTTTGGAACCTCATTTAATTAAAAGGTTAACAGGAAAAGCCATAATTTAAAAAAGGTTCATGTGGTTTTCAGTCTCACTTTAAACTTGTAGCAGCACAAACATACCACAAGGTTGGGAGTTTTAAAAGAACTAGAGAAGTTTCAGTAGATTTAGAGTTTTAAAAATAATGGTTTCCAGCTTGTACATTGGTCTAATTGTATGTAAACATTATGCAGGCTGAAGAGCTGTTTCATTTCATAGCTGCACAATTTCCAAATGATTTGCTCCTAATTTTAATAAAATTTTGTAGAATGAACTTGTCTTGTTACTACTTTGATTAACAGCTTTCATTTGATTTATATATAATGCTCGTGCAGCCAGCATATTTTTAGTCAGTTCAGAATAAGCCAAGTAAACGCAGACATGTATGATGATCCAAGTCTCAACAAAGAAATATTGAAGGAGTACTTTGAGATTTTATTGAGTTATCCTTTAATAAACACAAAGTGTTTCAGAAAACATGGTCTTAAAAATAGTTAAGAGCATGAGTAATGAATATTTAGTACTGATTTATAACAAGTAAGCATTCGCTGTATGTCTACAGAATAACTCTTTTACATGGAACATTGTTCATGTTTGGCTTTATTTACAGCAGAGTGTTTTAAATGAGAAAATATGGCCTCTTCATAATCAAAGGTTTAATGGTTTAGGATATGATAGTAAAATACATTTTGTGGTCCAGACAGGAATGTAAACTGAGGTAAATGAATGACACAGGATGAATTATCTTATGTCTGTCATGATCTGATCTGCTTGCCAAAGCTCCTAATTTGGCCCACCTGTGCTTGTAATCACTCATGCTCCTCACCTGTTCTCCTTTCCATCTAAGCCTCCTCTTGTCACGCCTCCAGTGCCAGATTGTTTGTTGTAATCCCACGGCCACTGAACCTTGTTTTCTGTCTCACGGATTTCTGCCTCAACCTTGCCCCTTGTTTATGTTTTTGATCTCTGCCTTCATGACGATGACCTTTGCCGCCTGACTGACCCTTCTTTCTTGCCTTCCCTTGACCAAGTTTTATAAATCTGGACTCTTGTGCTTGTTTAAAAACATATTACCTTTTCTGGACTCTCCACTACTCTTCTGGATCAGGCACTAGATGCTGTTGGTGCTTTTCCTGTTCACTGGCTCTTAAGTTGTTTTAAATTATTTTCACTCTGGCACCATGAAATTCTCACTAACTTGCTTTCTGTGCTTACTTATCCCAAACTTACCTCCTTCTATTGGAGTGTACCTTTTGGAAATTATTATGCCTGAACTGCAGAGTAGGTTTGCAGAATGGTTTCCTGGGTAACCATTCTGCATCTTCTCCATTGTTAGAAAATAAAACTTTTTAAATCTTCAGGGTTATGTGGTGGTTAACAATGTCTTCATTTATTTATTGGAAATTAAGCCAGAGCACAGAGGCAGTGTACAGAACTAAGAAGAGCACCAGATTAAACAGATTACAGAATAACTGGAGGTAATTGTTTTCCATATGATGTTGTAGAAGAATCTTGTTCTCTTCTGTACAAAGTTGCTTCACGTTATTGAGGTTTGTAGCATTTCTTTAAGCACAGCTCTCCTCAGATCCCACAACAGCATTTTTAAATGGATCTGAGCTTCTACCTGATCGTTGCAACACCTTGGTTCTTTTCTTTTTCAGTCATACTGTTGTAGATTTGCTGCGTTTTGGATCATTGTTCTGTTATACGACCCAGTTTTAAAGGTCAGAAGGCCTCACTCTCAACTCAGGAATATTTTTGTATGCAGAAAAGTTCATGGTTGTCTCAATGACTGCGGGTACCGAGGCTGCAGAACGAGCCCAAATCATCACACTTCCACCACCATGCCTGACAGTTTGGGCTGATATGCTGCATTGGGGCTGATGTGCATTATGACCAAACATCTCCACTTTGGTGTCATCTTTCCAAAAGACTGTTTTCCAGAAGTCTTTTTTTCCCCATTTGTAACTGCAAAGCTAAGATGTGCTACCATGTTTATGTAGGAGAACAGACTTTCTCTTATAATCCTTGCAAGCTTTGTAAAATTGTAATATCATGAACTTTAATGATCATTTACCATACTAACTGCGATCTGTGGCAAGGTGGAAAATCTTCACAGAAGAATGACTGACTCCAAATAGTTTGGAAGTCACCTTTACAGCAACAGCAACAAGCGCCTCTGTAAGGTTAATGCTGGTGTCTTTCCTCCTTGGCATTGTGTTATAACACAACTGATTTCTGCAGATAAACAGACTTTTAAAGACGGGATACAACTTTCTGATGAACGAATAATAAAGTGCATTTAATATCCAGCACCTGACTGCTACTCCCTCTCTTAATTCCTATGGAAGGTGAATTCATTTTTTCACACACTGCTTCTGCATTTTGACTTGTACTACGGTGTGTTAAGATTTAGTATTTACCTCATTTCAAGACCAGATGCATAAACTGCATAGAGTTTAAAGATAATGTTAGTATTTTTCACATCACTGTGTTATAGTGCTTCTTACCATTTGATCTTTCTGCGTTGTGTCTGGACTGATCACGGACCATTCTATGTCCAGTTCTCCGGTGTCTAAAGGACTCGGCATGTAGCTACAGTCCAAAGTCACACTCTCTCCCTCAGCCTTGTGGGTGGTCTGCAGGCCTGTGGATGTCACTTTCATCCCTTGTGTTTGTCTCATTTCTGAGAAAATGTAGACAATTCTTCAAATTTATTACAAGCATATTAATAATTTCTTATCTCTCTTAATGTTACTGATCCAGGATCATTTACCAAGGAAGTTATGGCTTCAAAAACAAAAGTAAACATGAAAATTAGCAGCAAAATAAAAAAGGAATAAGATTAAGAGCTATTTTTGGTTGATTTCATACAGCATATGCATTACAAATAAGCATCTGCTGTATGTCTACAGAATCCCTTGGTCCCTTTGAAATGGAACATTGTTAGCAATGATCCATGTAATATGCTAACACATTCAAAATAAACATTCATTTATCATCATTCATTCAGTGACTAAATATGTATGTATCGTATGTATGTATTGATTTTCCATAAAACCCTTTACAATGCATTAATCTAAGCCAGTGGCTCCCAACTTTTTTAATTGGGGACCTACTTCATGCATATACTAAAATGCCATGGACCCCCTGATCTACTGAAACCATGCTTGGTTTTAGGCTTTCAAAAGTAAGATTCTCAGCGTAAACTGTTGTGGGGGAGTGAAAGCTACTGTGGGTCCCTGAGCAAGGACCTTAACCCCCAACTTAACCCTGTGTGCTGGAACCTGGCAGCTCACTTCTCCTGGCAACTAGAATATGTTAAATCCAGAGAAAGAAATTGGGATGGGATTGATAAAGTAAAATAAAAATAAATAATGTATTCCGGTTGAGCCCTGTCCTTTGATAAATCCAAAGTTAAATGAACAATAAACAGCCTTACTTAATTACTTCATTAAAACAGGGACAATCTGTGGACATTGATCACAATGGCTCTAATGTTCAAAGGGGGCCTCAGGAACCCCCTGTGCTCTTTGTGGGACCCCTTGGAGGGTCTCAGACACCAGGTTTGGAACCATTGACCTAAGCAACAGTAACAAGCTTCTGTAGATAGGAATTTTTTTTTATCCAAACCACAAGCAAAAACGTATTTTTGCTTTAACTTGGACTGCACAGACAGACTAACTCCTGTGACACTAACAAGAAAATTCCTCTATATTTTCATAACAAATCTAATTTCTCACATAATTAAAAAAAGAAGAAGCTAGAAATAGAGTCAAATTTGCCCTCCAGCAGCACGCAATCCAGAATAATAACTGCACTTTTCAGGGATTTGAGTGATCTGTTTACTTTTACAATAATTATTAAGGTAATGTTTTTATTTCACTTGTATTTAGTATTTTCGTCTTATTGTGACACTAAATGCTTTAAACAATGCTGCTGGTGTATGGTAGATACTCTTCAGTGAAACTGAGGCGTGCAGCTCAGTGTCAAGAGCCACACCCTGTAAAACAACAACAGAAAAACTAAGCTAAAATCCCTGGAACATCAGGGAGTCAAACATCTCAGAAGATAATCTTCAACCCTTGTTGGACAAGCTGTGACTGCCACGGCAACAAGAGGAAGCTCTAAACACTGAGGCCTCACTGTGCAGTGGTGTGCAGCTCAGTGACAGAAACTCTTCAGAAAATAAGGTTTTTATTCAGTTTCATGCCGTGACATACAACACAGAACATGATATGATCCATCCCTTGTGTAAGCTTGTGTATGTGCTTGAATTCTTAGACCTGTGTGTCTGTTGTACCTGTGATCAGGAGCCCTGCCATCCATAAGAAGACAAAGAAACAAGGTTTGTAACGACGGCTGTAAGATGGTCTCAGGTGAGTGAAGAGTTGTCTGAACATATTCATCCTATTTGAGGTAAAAATGGTTTAAACAGTCATCACATGTATAAACTACTAAAAATACTTAAGTTTCATATACAAGCAAAAAACTGAGTTCACTCTCATTTACCTGAGTGTAGCCTCTACATCCAAATAACTGTCCACAGAAAACAGCAGCGAGGTCCTGTTCGTTGTTCCTGTTATACAGTGAGCCCCTCCTTTACCACTGCCTCTTTAACAAAATGCCTTCTGATTGGCTGGTGGCCACACCAGCTTCACCTGTTGTTTTACTTGATGTCGCCCTAACACCTTTCCATACCCTTCCCAAGAGCTCTGTTACCAAAACTAAAGAAGAAATTCTCGTAAAACCCATGAAAATATCCGTGAGTTAACCAGCATTATCATGCTAATTAATGTCTTTGTAAAGCAGTGAAACTGGAGGAGTATTAGGACATTAACTTAGCTTTTTTTTTTCTTAACCCTTCATCCAAAGGAAAATAAAAAAAAAAGTTCTTATGAGAAATAAAACAACTATGTCCACTCTTATTTGTTCCATGCACAATAACCTTTTGCACCACCTGTAATTTATCCCACAGGTTTAAATAGTAATAATGAAACAAGGGAGACGAGGTCTCAGGTTACAAGAGACTGGTTGTTGTGCTGAAAACACAAGGCAGGGAGGTTTGTACTGCTGGGATGTTCTGAAAAAAGAAGGAAAAGGAAAACCGCAGTTTTTTTTTTTTTTATCTCTGTGCCACATCTGCAACAGCCTTTATAAATCAGATACAGAAGGATATCTTCGAGCAGACACATGGAGAAAATGGATTAGCAGTAGGGGATAAAAAGCTTTATTTGTACTCTAGTTCTATAAAATATCAAACTGTTCTTTAAAAACTTCATGTGAATTTTCTCCAGTAGTCAGCCAATGTTTTTCACAAGCTTCTGACAATTTTCTAAAAGCTGCCTCTATTTACTGCTACCAGCTGTTAAAGTAACAATGCAACATACATCTAGAAATCTCCTGAACCCCTCACTAACCTCGCACTCCTGTTGTCTTTAAACTTCAGTCAACTCCAGCGCTGCTCTCTGAATAACTAACTAACAAAAGGAGTAGGATAAGAATGGATTTTGCTGGACAAATAATATTTTTAAAGGCTGTAAAGGGATCAGACTCATAATCTATCTATTTATGCATATAAAGGATGAACACAGCTACACAACAATCCACAGAAATGACTCCCCATCTATAACAGAGAGCATAGCATAAACTGGGACTAAAGTAATTGTAGAATGTTCTTTGTTTCAGTGTTGTTTTTTATCCTAAAATGCAGCCACTTTACATCTGTTTAATAGCTTGTTAACACAAATAGTCAATCAACTAATTGCATGGCAGCAGCGCTACGTACTTAGTGGCGTAAACGTGGTCAAGGTGATTTGATGAAGTTCAAGCTGAGCAACAGAATGGGGAAGAAAGGGAATTTAAGTGGCTTTAAATTTGGCATGGTTGTTGGTCTGAGTATTTCAGAAACCGCCGGTTGATTTCACTTCTGAGATTTTCACACACAACCATGTCGCGGTTTTACAGACAATGGTCTGAAAAAAGACCAAATATACAGTGAACAGTAAAATACCTTGTTGATGTCAGAGGAGAATGGGCAGACTGGTTGGAGATGATAGAAAAAGGCAACAGTAACTCAAATAATCACTGGTTACAACCAAGATTGGCAGATTATCATCTCTGAACATGTTAAACCTTGAGATAGACGGGCTACAGCAGCAGAAGACCATACCCGGTGACACTCCTGTCAGCTAAGTACAGGAAATAAGGCTAAAATTCATTCACCAAAGCGGCAAAATTCAGGTGTTAGGGTCAGAATTAGGCGGAAACAACACAAAAGCATGGATTCATCCTGCCTTGTATCAACATTCAGGCTGGTGATGGTGGTTTAAAGGTGTGGGGGATATTTTCTTTGCACATTTTGGTCCCTTGGGGCCAACTAAGCATCATTTCACCACCACAGCCTACCTGAGTATTGTTGCTGACCATGTGCTTCCCTTTACGACCACAGTGTAGCATCCTATGATGGCAGGATATTGTGGTATCCTCTTCCAGCAGGATAATGCACCATGTCACAAAGCTCAAATAACCTTCAACTGCTTTCTTGAGCATGACAATGACTTCGCTGTACTTCAATTGCCTCCACAGTCACCAGATCTCAATCCATTAGAGCAGCTATGGGATGTGGTGGTATGGGAAGTTGTCATCATGGATGCAGCCAACACATCTGCAGCAGCTTGACAAATGTTTCCAACACCTTGCTACTAAGAATTAAGGCCGTCCCGAAGGCAAAAGTGGGGCCAACCCGCTATTAGGAAAGTGTACCTAATAAAGTGACCAGTGAATGTCTTTATTGGTACATGTAGGTTAATTGCAAAGAGAGCTGAAATTCCTTTTTTTGTGTACGTTGTCTAATAACCTTCTATACCAGTAATTACTGAATAATAGATCACTTATTTAATAGATAATAATTGACAGTGTTCTATACTGTTAATAGACGTAATGTGTATTTTATAGTTTGAATTATAGTTATGTTTCTATAATTTAAAATGCACCACTTCACACCTGTGTTGTCTCTGCTGTTAAAAGGTGTTTTCTCAACCTGTTCTCTGCCAAGTAGGTCACATGTTCAGCTGTTCACAGCTCCAAAGTCCGCTATTATGAAAGAGTTAATATGAAGAATTTTAACGTATACGTGGTTAGTTTACGTGCTGCTGTTTTTTTAAGCTTTGTCTTCCTACTGGACAGAAATCATATTAGAGATATAGCTACTTTGGGAATTACTGTGCTATTTCCCTCGTTTATTTTTGTTCTCCGCATTTTCCCCACATTTCTTCTTTTTTCACGTTCCTCCTGTGGTCCGCTACTTCCTGCTTCCAGCCAACTTCCAACCAATCAGCATCGAATGTGCGTAAGACGTCCTCACCGAGGAACGACAACGAGACGCAGATACTGAGAAAATTCAGTGTTGGTACTGACTTGAGATACAACATGACTGCAGAAATTTGGGACGTTATTATTGTTGGCGCTGGACTATCCGGACTGAGTGCGGCTCATTTGCTGAGAAAGAGGGTGGCCGAGTTAAAAATACTCGTTTTGGAAGGAAAAGGTTAGTAAAACCACATGACTGAAAGCAGCTGCAATCAGTGAGCTCTTCTATGAAATTGGTCCACTTTGTTGCTGTGACATGACCACATCTTATGTGCCATGCAGATCGAGTGGGAGGTCGAACCGTGGCCTCTGACATACCAGCAGCCAGTGGTGTTGATCGATGGGACTTGGGAGGACAGTGGGTCGGAAGGTACACACACACACCTTTGATTATTATTTGCACAGTTGTCTCACACACATTTTTTATTTTGCAAGAATAACTTTTTTTTTGTTCTGTCTTTAAAAAACTAAAGCAGAGAAGGAGAAGACCTGTATCGTTATAATTTTCCTTCATTACCATCAAACTGCTTGAAGTACAGTGTTTATAATTTGTTTGTGAGCATATTATGATAACATAGATTCTATATGTCCATTATTTAATAGTATTAAATATTACTTTTAATTTAAAAGATTTTATGCTCAATTGCTGAGATGATTTTAAACAATAATGCTAATAAAATCATAAGGAAAAAAGAAAATAAATCCTCTAAGGGAAATACTAATATTTAGGTTTTATCATAAATTATATAAATAATTTTACAAATTGAAGTGATACAATAAACAAATTATTTGCTTTTGCTAATAATCTAAAGCACTGTCATTAGATACATTTAATAGAGTAATTAAGATTTCTTTGTTTTTTCCCCCAAATTGACTATTTTATTAATATATCAGGCAACATGTTGCATATTTAGATTTTGTTATATTTTCATTCAAAAAACAGACAAACTGATCATGAAAATTAATCTAACAGTAATGATGTTTAGGTTTACCTAAGTGCAGAAACATCAAGTGGTAATATTGGAGCTTGCATTGGACCGCATGACTTGGGGACAATCTTCACAGCAGCTTTTTTGACAGCAAATTAAATTAATGCAGGCTTTGTATTTAAAAATAAAAAAAAAATCTCATTAGTAACCCCAATATTTCAGCTTTTGCATTTAAGCATGTAGACATGGTCAGCCTACCTGAGTGTTGTTGCTGACCATGTCCATCCCTTTTTGACCACAGACAACCATCTTCTGATACTTCCAGTAGGACATTGCACCATTTCACAAGCTCAGATCATCTCCAACTCCTTTTCTTAACATGGTAATGAGTTCACTGGCCTTGACAGTCACCAGATCTCAGTCCAGTAGAGCAGCTTTGGGATGTGGTGGAACGGGAGATTCTCATCAGGGATGCAGCCGACAAACCTGCAGCAGCTGTGTGATGCTGTCATGTCAATATGTTGAATGTTTCCAACACCTTGTTGAATCTATGCCATGAAGAGTTAAGGCTGTTCTGAAGGCAGACTGAGTACTTAGATTCTAGCTTGCTTCTGTCTGCAGAATCTGAGGGTGTTAAAATTACCTCCTGGTTTTCCTTCCTAGTGCAACACCATGTAGATACAGACTGAGGCTCAAAATGTCAATTTTAATCACTCTAGCAGTGAAAGAACTGTCAGGCACTAAGTTACCCATTAATTAGATCCTGTAACCAAGGTTAGCTGGATATAAATAATTGTGCATGATGCACGGAGACAGAAAGTTTTTGATTGTAATGTGCATGCTGCAACATCTGCAGTATTTTAGAAACTATTACTTATAATTGGCCCCTTCTATCCTTTAGCTCTCTTTGTTTGTATGCAAATTTATATACGTGATCATGTGTGGATTTGTGTGTTTGTTTTGCGTGACAGTCATAGAGAAGAGTTGTTGAAGCGGCAACAGAAATGAAGATCCATATAGTGTAGAAAATAAAATAAACAGTAGTGTATCAGTTATATGGAAAACAGCTTTTTTCTCTTTCTATTTCCACTTGTCTGTTTTCAGCTGTTCAGACTTTGCTTGACTTTGTTTGTCTAGCTACCAGTCTTTCTCCAAAACTGACTTATCTTTAAAGTTTTGGCAGGATTATTGTGCAGCTTAAGTTCTCAGGCCGGCACTACGAAGTTGGATTTTCTCTAATCGAGGTATCTTCAGGTTAACCCTATTCTATCCTACAGTGCTGGTTTATTTGTTGTCAGGGTAGATCACCATGGTAACTTGTGCTGAACGACTAACCTGCTCCAGAGCTGGTTATGTTCTGGATAGGAGATCAACGAGTATAAAGGCACCACCGTCTGATCAATCAGTTCTCTGGAAAAACATCCTGTCCATGTAGTAGGTGTAGGTTGGAAGCACTTCCAAGGATTTCTCTGATTGTTTAAGGACTCATCTATGCTCTGTAGTGCAGTAAAGGGTTATTTGCCCACAATACATCTTCAAACCTTGTAAATGCAATACTTTTCAAGGTTTCTTGAAATTTCTTCAAGTAGTCTTCAGGAAGGTTTGTCCAGACTTGTTGAAGGACTTTTCAAAGCTCTTTGTTGGTTGAGTGTTTCACACCCTGCTTCAATGATGTTAATGTTCAGGCTCTGGGGAGGATCCATCATCCATAAGATCTGATGTTTCATCCAGTTCTTGTCATGTGGCATACCTCAGATTTTTTTTCTTCCTGTTTCCCTTTTTAAGAACGGCTTCTTGACAGCTGCCGTTCCATGGAGACCATTTCTGATGAGGCTTCATTGACAGTAGATGGATCAGCTGAAGGTCTAGATGTATCTCTCAGGTCATGTGCTGGATTTTTGTCTGGTTTCTTAAGGGCATCACTTTCAGATCCTGTTAATTCTCTGTAGATTAGGCCTTATAGTCCTTTTTTTTTGCTTCACTTGTTTTGCTTCCTTTATACTTTTAAGGACACCCTGCACACCATGCTGAGACATGTCACGTTTCTGGCTATTAGCTCTTTGGGAATCGCCTTATTATTATTTAATGCTTATCAAACTGTGTTATCTTTATTATTATGATATTTTAAAATTAAATATAAGTCTTTTGAAAAGTTTTCTGTTGAAGACCTAACACTGCATCATCTTTTTCTTTGACCTCCCCCTTTAGCAAATCCCGGGGAAACAACAAAGTTTGCTTGAAAGTTTTTAAAATACTGTAAAGACCATAAAACACACAAACAATTCTTCTACGTTCTCTTACAGCACCCAAGCTCATCTTTTGGACCTCATAAAAGAGCTGGGCTTAGAGCTCTACCCGCAGTTCAACACTGGGAAAAAGGTGCTTCACATGGGTGGGCCAACTTCCAAAGTTCGCACCTACAGCAGCAGCATTCCCACCATGTCCCCACTGATGCTCATGGACTTCACCCAGCTCCTGTGGAAGGTAAGACAGCAGACACACACCAGTGTTATGCCCTTTTGGACTATGTTCAGCCAGAGCTGTTGTTCTCAGTGCTGGAAATCTGATAAAAATCTAATAAATTACCTTGATTCTCAGAGGAAAGGGACTGTACTAATTCAATTTTTTGCAGAGTTCTGGATGTGCGTAAAAAAGGTGCAGCTCAATCAGTATTCCCAGAAACATATCTTCACAACAGCTTTGTTCTCTGATATTTTTTTCCAAGCTGGGCCAGAGATTATATTTTACAGTGTTGCCTGTGGATCAAGTCAGTACATTTATCCAACAACAAAGTCCCACACAATCTTCCGTCCTGCATCAGCTCCAAGCAGCTGTGGGAGGTGGTGAATGTTGGGAAAATTGCAACAAAAGTAATACTGAAGAGCCTCCAGCCTTTCTTCTGTTGTCTGTATCAATATGAGGCTTTTGGTTCACATTGGCGAATCCTCTTGTGTGGGTGTGATGTGGTGATCTATTGTACTTTGCACTCAGATTGACAGACTCTGTGGAACGGTTTGTGTCCAAGACCCTTCAAAGACTCCGAATGCTGTGGAACTAGACAGCATGACTCTTCATTCATACGTGGATCAACATGCTTGGACAGCAGGTCAGTCTCAGTTTGCTGCACTGGACCACCTGACCTCTTCTTATCCTCCTCACATCAGGACTTGCCGTTCCCTCCTCTTGGTGTTGGTCATAAAAAGCCTCAAGTGCTTCAACACAATGTTCCTTATTGAAGCAACAGGGGAGGGATTTAAGTCAAATATACTTGCAGATTCTACAATTAAATTTTAAACTCTTTTTGGGACAAAATATGGTTTTATGAAATTAGCAAATCATTGCATTAGGTTTCTGTTTACATTTTACACAACTTGTCCCAATTTGGGGTTGTAACAATCATTTTCATTCACAAAAAACAACCAAAATATTCAATTATCAATTTATACCTGAGCTCAATCAGACATTTAAATAAAAACCATCAGATCTTTTAGCCGAAATAGACTCTACCACAGTCTGTATTGTGCTTTAAAATGTCCACATCAATGCCCACATCATGTAAAAGAAAACTAAAAGAATGCATTACTATATGTAGACATCAGGGCAGGATATAGTGCAGAGATCACCATATCTGGAGCTCTTGGGCCTGTGTCCTGCAGATTTTTAAATTGGTCCCTGCCCCAACACATCTGATTCAAATGAATGAGTCATTGTGCAGAAGTTAATAGGCTGCAGGACGCTCGCCCTAGAGGTCCGGATCTGGTAATCTGACATGGTTTAAACCATAGACTGTATACAGAAGTTGGACGGCGCCTCTGTGAAGTCACACGCAGGTTTCTGAAGCTCATCGGGTGGTTCCCACCGTCCCCATCTTGGCAGCGTTACGTGTGTCATCATTCCTGGAAAATTCAAAAATGGGCTAAGAGAGGGGGACTGTGAAGGTGGGGGTGGATGATTGAAACCCATCAAACTCTGAGCTGCCTGTAGCTAAGAGCTAACCCGGAGCTAACGGTAGCTAGCCAGCTAGCCAGCTAGCTACCGTTAGTCGGCTAAAAACCGCGGTTGTGCTACACTCTCCCTTCTTGCTGCGGATATTGGATACCTGTCAATCAAAAGGACACACCCCTTATTTTGCCGAATTTCAAGATTAAATAACATCTAAACGGAGGAGTTAGAAAAAAATTCATCCCCCTCACAGTTGTCATGAAGGAAAACTTGACCTATTAATCCTGAAATATTTTTTTGTACCAGGCTATAAACATGTTTATTTCTGCTGTGAAGTTGGTCTTTTTAACATGGGAGTCTATGGGGATTTGCTCTGATTTGGAGGCAACCCCTAGCGGATGAGGGGTGAACTCTGCACAGGCTTACCATTTTGCCGCCGGAGGTTGCCGCTTGGTTTGAACCTTACTTCTATTTATAGTCTCAAACCAAACTAAATGTGTTTAGAGCTTAGTTATAATCACCAAGTTAGTACAGTCATAGTTTCCCACCACATCTCTACATATTGCCATTTTTCTCATCATAACATTTGTTGTGGAACAAAACAAGTGTTAACAGCTCTTACAAATGATTGCTGTGTCTGCTTAATGTTTTTAATTTGGATTCATGCTATTGACTCATTGGATATCGAACTGATGTATAGATGTAGATTGATGTGTCGCAAAACATCAAAAGCTAGCATGCTCACAGCTAAGATGCAAACCTTCTGATGTTCAGCCTTTCTTACATTTTCCGTTTTAGCTTAGCATGCTAACAGTCTTTACCTGTACGTCTACCACAAGACAACAGTTTGAAAATCTTGTCATTGTTATCAGAAAACTGACTGTCTAATTTAGCAGGTGATGAATGATGAAAAAAATTTCAGCTGTCTGTCTAGGTAGTGCTATGGCTACTTTTCCCATGAACGTGATGCCATGACATATCATACTTCCATTTGCCGCATCCTCACTTTACATTGCCTGGTGTCGTTAGTGTGCTGCTGCCTAAACAAAGTGCAGCTGAATGAGGAGCGAAATTTAAATGGAGTGGTGGTGGCTGGTAGGGCTGCACGGTTACGATTATTTTGATCAATATTGTAATCACGATTAATAATCACGATCATTTACTGTGTTTGGAAAAACATGTATTTTTATTGCACCAATTATAAACAAACTATGTGGCAACAATTTTTAGGTGAAAAATTAAACTTTAAATAAGAATAGATGATAAAGTAAACTACGTTTCTTTATGTGAGTCTCCAAAAGTCTCCTATTTAGGCAGCTTTATGAAGCCTTGGCTTTGCGTTCGCCCCCTGGTGGTTTGCAGACTACTGGTTGAGAATATGTGTGATCAGAGATGCATGCAGCAGAGCTCGCATTTTGAATGTAAATATCGTTGACGACCATGTTCATTTAATTGTGGCCACCAAAATCGTGATCACGATCAAAGTCTGAATAATTGTGCAGCCCTAGTGGCTGGACAGTGTAAGAAACCAGGAAGAGAAAAGATGTCGGAGAGAAGGTCAACAATGTGTTATCCCTGTAATGCCTAAATTTATTTACAATGACATAAAAACTAAAATAAATATGGTATCAAATCAGGAAAAGGCTAGGATAATTAAAAAAAGAAGAAATTTATAACAACAAAGAAATACAAATAAAATTATTAAAGAAATATAATAAATACTTAAATAAGAGTAAGTATAATAAAATAAATTGATTAATAAAATAGAGTAATTCGATAATTTGCAAAACAAAGTGTTAAAAGCAAAATGAATTTGTGTCTTGCCGGAAAAGAGAACGTTGAGAGAATGTCATTGTTGGGTATTTTCATGACAAAGATATCAATTATAAAACCATTTAAAGAAGCATTGGGGGGGGGGGTCTGACTTTTATGTCAAATAATGGACTCAATGTAGTTCCAGATTTATTGACTTTACATTGAAAAAGAGTTGAGTCATTAGACAAGATGATTGCAGATAATGATCAAGCTCTCAGGTGGAACAGTAGCTGTCTTGGAGGTAGAACAAACAGCTGTTTTTTGTGGGTTAGGTGTAACTCTACAGTAGCCTGTCATTGCAAGGAAATGTGTATGATTACTGCATGTTTAAGCACTGCTGTATGTATCCATTCTCCTGTGGCAGAAATAAAAGAGCAGATTGAAGTGTGCACCAGAGCTGTCTTTGGCATGCAGCCTTCCCAGATGTCCTTCCTATTCTTCCTCATGTACGCTGCAGCAGCTGGAGGGCTACTGGCACTGCTGGAGAGTTCTCCAGGTGGTGCTCAGGAGTTCAAGATAAAGGTACGGCTCATATCATTCCCCTGATGGCATATTGTAATCTCAAATGATGGAGACTACACTAAATTTCTTTCTCACTTGAGTTAATCACCAGTCTGCTCTTCTCCATACATTTCTCTGTAAACACGCCAGATTTATTTTTCCTTGAAAAATTGATTTGGACCATCTTAGCTCTACAAGAACTGGTCTTATATTGCATTTTTCTGCTTTTCTCTGTCCTGCCTATGTAGGAAAACTATATTTCTAGATGGATTTGCTTTTTTTTTACATTTGAACCTGTTTTGCAGCCAAAGTGGTTGAGTGTAAAAATGTGCTGAAAGCCATACAAGCTTGGGAAATATAATTGAATAACATGGCTATATAGAAAAAAACAACAACATAACAACAAGGCATTTGGTTCATGAACCTTCATGAAATCAACTGTTTCCTTTTTTAAAAAATGTATTTATTTTTTTCCACCTGGTGCAGCTTTCTTAAGATTTAATTTCAGATATATCCAGAAAGAATCCCTGTAAACACAACAGGGAGGAGAATTGTTGTAGAAGTTGCTTGTAAATGGTTTAATCTTTGTTGCTTTACAGTATAAAAGAAAAAAAGTTAACATCAGCAATGGCATTTTTGAGTCATTAAATTGTCTGTTTTCATCCATAACATGTTGCTCTAAAGGTTGACATTACTTTTTCAACTCAATTCTGCCTCACAAACAACCTCTAAAACATAATCCCTTTCAGCATTGGTGAAAAAGTAGTTCCAGTGGAAAACTCTATAGTATACAGAGCAACCTAGATAGGTTTATTGAATATAATATCTGCACAGAGTGTGTTTGAAGTCCAACTTGTGGTGTCATATCTGTCTCTCCACAGGGAGGCACCCAGCAGCTTTCGGAGCGTCTGGCTGAAGGCTTCGGGTGGAAGAATGTCCGGCTGGGTTGTGCTGTGACGGCCATATGGCAGGTAGAGTACAGTAACGTCTCTCTCAGGGACTGATGAGGCGCGACGCCGAGATAACAGCTTCCTTGCTGGGGAAGCAGGACGACTCCTGTGAAGTCACTGTCTGTTCCGCCTGAATGTCTCTCATATTCACAGTTGAGAGACCAAATGAAGTCCCATGTCCTCTTAAGTGCAGAGGTCCTCTGTAATATAATAATGATTTTTAATGTCCATATGGCTATGCATATGCTTATTATAGTGAAATGAAATTTAGAGAAGTATAACAGGGATTTGAATAATGCTAGTCGCTTGTGCTGGTCATTGTTAAGGAAAAATCCATTTAAAAAATGGTTGCTGCCTCTATAATCAGTGTATGAACAATTTATTCAGTTATTTATTTATTTAGTTTAGATTACATGCAAATTCTGTTACACACTCATGAATAAATATCAATCAGTGGGCTTTTTACACACAACCATCTGAAGGGTTTACAGAGAAAGGTCTGGAAAAAGAGTAAATATCCAGTGAGCAGTGGACCAAAATGTCTTGTTGATGTCAGAGTTAAGAGCAGAATGGGCAGACTGGTTAGAGATAATAAAAAGGCAATAGTAACTCAAATAGCTACTGGTTCCAACCAAGATTTATGCAATATACCGTCCAACACGTCCAACCTTGAAGCAAAAAACCACACCGGGTGCCACTCCTGTCACTAAGAACAAGAAACAGAGGCTATGTCCACATGGCACCGGGGCTTGCTTGCATTTGTTCTTTTTTCTTATCTTTACCGGCAAGAATTTAGGAACACAGACTCCTGGTCACTTATAAATCACTGGAACAATATATCTTTTGATTATCAGAGAAGTAGTGGAATATTGTCTCCTAACCCTGCAGTAACAGTGAGCAACTTTCTTTGAGGATAACACAGCTGGAGCAGAGGATTGAAATGCTACAAGGCATTCGTGTGAATGAGGAATTTATTGAC
>JBAMHW010000021.1:21348922-21360024 GCA_037177495.1 Rhadinocentrus ornatus
TATATATATATATAAATATAGCACTATCCTTTTGACCAGAGCAGTTGTTCCCAACTACCAAGAGCTCTTAACCCCCTGTGCTTACAGGTTTTAGCCTGTAGAGCAGGCCTACTGTGAGGGCCGTAATCCAGCAGGTTTTCCACGTATCCCTGCTTCAACACACCTGACTCAAATGAATTAGTCATCGTGCAGAACTTGATTGGCTTTTGTGTTTGTGTTGAAGTAGGGATACATGGAAAACCTGCTGGATTACCGCCTCGTAGGACCGAATCAGGTAGGCCATCTGTAGAGGGTGTTAAGAGCCATTTTTGACTCACAAAATCGTGTTTTTTAAAGAAATTAAAAAATTACAGATTTTATCAACAGTGTAGGTGGTTTTTATCACAACTAATTAATTCTAGGTCGTTTACAGCTCAGAAAGCACATTTTAGGGCGCACTACCACTATAAGTATCAATACCTGTGCTAATTAATTTCTAACTTTTAGAATTAGTATCTGAGAATTGCTTTTTTGACAACACTACTCTGAGCTCTCTCCAGCTAGTAAAAGTCTGTCCGATGTTGACTCTTGCCTTATCTTTTGCTCTGTCCCTTTTTCTTTTCTTCCCCTCTTCCAATAATGTTCTCTTACATTTACTTGATTAATCCGTCACAAATGGCTAGTGTGTTGATATCCAGTAATGTGCATTATTTTTGGGCCCTAATAATTTAGAAGCATGCAGATAATTTTAAGTGGTTTGTAGACAGCTTAGAAAATGTGTTTCAGTACATTGTGCCACATTTGGACTACAAAAGTACTGCACTGGAGCACAAAATACTCACATGCAACAATTCCTTTCTTTTCAGTCTGGTAATGATTTCCACAGACAACTAAAAAAAAGGCATTTATACTCTTATATTCATGCACATTCTCTTGAAAACAAGATAACCACTTCCAAACGCCACTTCAGATTTTCCAATAACTCTTGATTCTGGTATCTCATGCAAATTCTGCCACAACAAGAATTTGTGGCTCTGTGACTGTATTGTCTGGCAAAGGGCCTCTCTTAACATAAAATACTGTGTAGTTATGGACGATGCAACAATTTTCAGAATCTGACGTGAAGGTATGCCAGTTGAACTTGAGACTAAAAATGTGCATGTTCTGTCCCTTTAAGTTCTGTGTGAGATTGGGGGGAGATAGCAGATTAGAGCTCTGAAAGTGTGAGGGCAAGGTTTTCTCTAATTAGTTATATAACAGTAGAAAATAGTCATGTTATGACAAAGTTGATTTTACGGTGTATCCTTTAGCAAGACTGTGAGAGGCGGTGCTGTAATAAATAGCAAAAATAGAGCACAAATAAATGAATTTGATTTATAAAACATGCCTTATTGGAAAACATCTTTTCAGAAGGAAATTTGTCCAGTTTAGTGCATGCTCGAGTTCATCGTTTAGCTTTGCTTGTCATGAACACATTTTCCAAGGACTAATGCTTAGCTTATCAGCCCCTTGTTTAGCCAGCATGCATAGTTTCACTTTGAATATGCCATGCAGGTCATGAGGAACTAAAGCTTAACAAACCTAATGGGAAATCTGAGCAAATTGCTTATCTAATATAACTTTATTTGTGTTTAAATGTTTTGCACAGGATGTGGAGTGGGCCAGGGTGATGACGAGCACCGACACCTACTTGTGCAGAGCTGTGATTGTCACTTGTCCCCCTCATTTGGCAGGTCAGTGTGTGTCTCCCACCTCAGTGGGGTCGCTAAATGAAATTCTCACTGATGCAGAAGGCGAATACTCTGCTCTCTCATCAGGTCTGTAAAATGTGGCAAACTGTGCTGCCATGCAGATAAATTGATGTATTACCTAAATATTTTTTTCCTGTTTCCTTTCCGCTCATGGGTTTTGGAGCCACTTTATGACCAGGGCTCAGGAATAGCTTGGATTTAACCCTTTGAAATTAGTGTAGGAGTTAAGGCCAACACTTTCAACCGGGGGCTGATGTGACATTCGTTATGGTCGGCTGTGGGAAGTCGAAAGTGGGAAAGGCGTCACTACCACCTTTTTTGGAATCAAGCTATGAAGAAGAGAAAAATGCGAGCCCCTGCAGGGGTGTCGTTCTTGACCTGAAAGTTTTAACAGCTAGTTAACAAAACATTTAAAGGCCTGACATACTGAAAATGAACTTTGAAGCCATTCATAGACCACATTTCCTCGCTGCTGATTAAGACCTGGCCTGCCAGCTGGTGTGATTGGAAATGGCCCCTCAGCAGAATCTACTTTCATATAGTTTTGTTTTTCTCCTGCAATATCTGAAATCCTGAACTCCAACTTCTAGTAAACCCTAGACAAAATTGGTGTTGACTTTAGTTTTAGTGCGGATTTGATTTTCTCCTTTCAACTGATGCTCTCATTTCTTTAATTTTTACCTCCTCATCTCCTCTCTCCACCTCCTACTGACCCAGAAATTACAGCATGTCTTAATTCCAAAAAGGGACTTGGAGGAGAGAGGAAGTTTGCCAGAGGATTCACATATGTTAGCGAGCACCTTTTATTTCTCATCTTAACAGAAATTAAAAAATACAAGCAGGCTGGAACTGATGGTTTATAGCAAAATGAAGAGGAGATGATACATCTGTGTTAGGCATGACTGATGTCTGCCCCTCATTACTCTAATTACTCACCCACAGCTCCTGTTTTTTTTTTTTTTTTTTTACCATTTTCTGTGCAACCCCAGTTTCATAAAATTTAGGAATCCGTAAAAAATGTTAATAAACACTCAATGCAATGATATGTAAATCTCACAAACTAATATTTTATTCATAATAGAACATAGAAAATATATCTAATACTGAAAGTAAGAGACTTTACTATTTTATGTAATTTAACCATTTAGCAACATACAAAACCAAACCATGTCCATCCCTTTATGACCACAGTGTAGCATCTTCTGATCTCATTATCCTGCTGGAATTAGCCATGTCACACAGCTTAGATCATCAGCTTCCTTGAACATGACGATGAGTTTACTGAACTCCCAACGGCCTCCACAGCCACCAGATCTCAATCCAACAGAGCAGCGTTGGGATGTGATGGAATAGGAGGTTCTCATCATGGATGCAGGCGACAAATCTGCAGCAACTGGGATACTGTCATGTCAATGTGGAGAAAAATCTCTAAGGAATGTTTCCATGATGTTTTGTTTATTTATTTATTTTTTAAAGTAAGACTACTATCAAATTATTTTCTAAGATGGATGCCTGGGCATGACGGTGTAAAGAAAAGCGATGAAGATGCACAAATTACAGCCTGAAATCTCTGCTGGTTGCTGTTAGTGTTTTGAGTAAATTGCGGAAGAACAGACTGAATATTTCAAAATATTTATTTGGTAATTTAATCATCTTTTATAGTCAGAATCTGACCGTAGTTCACAAAGATCCATTTAGAGTCTACAAATTCTAGATGCCCATTTTCTTATAAAATCAATTTATAACTCATTCCTTAGTGTAGTTTTGTTCTTTTATTTTCAGAAATAAACTGTACGACAGACCCTTTTAAGAGGATAAGAAATGAAAGCAAGAAAAAAAATCAATTATAAGTGGGCAGAAGAAAAACAAACAAACCTCACACCTGACAGGAAGCGTTTCCATTATAAAAGAACCTGTTTCCAATTATTATGCTACATTTGAAAGTTATTATCCCCTTTCCTTATAAATAGTAGGTGGTTTAATTTATAGATTTGGTTTAGGCTTAACTTGTGGTAAAAATTATAAATACCTGATGCAGAAATGAAGCATAAACCTCAGCCAGTTCAGTTTAATGGGGTTATGCATTTCAATTTGCCTGAGATGATCGGTTTAAACAGCTCACTTTGTCACCTCGACTCCTCTTTTCCTCCATCTCTTCCTCACTTCTTTTGCAAGCATCCGAGTGAGGAGAAGACTGAAGAGGAGAAACAGAGGTTGTACAAATTGGGAAATGAGATAAGGGAATATCGAGACTGGAGCCAATGCAGGTTGATGTTGAAAATGAAGTCAGAGCTGGTTTGCCAGATTTGAAAAAGGCTGGAGCTGAAGTCGAAGCTTAGGCCTACACTGTTTCTGTCCCTTTTTTGTACTAAGCTGGCAACAGATCTGTCACTCAAAGCCTCAAACTCGGAGCTGTGGACCACGGCCAGGATCCTTAATGAGACAGGTCTAAGAGCGGTGTTGAATTATGCAGCATAGATTGCTTTAGCTCGTCTCCCACAGTGGAACACTTTGGCCTTAAATCAGTGTGGGGAGGTTGACAGGGACTCAAAAAAGCCAAAGTCAGGCCAATAATTGCGCAGTCACCTCTCCTAATGGAAGTAGGGGTTGGGGGGGACTGCTGCTAAAAGAAATTTCTGTGATGTGTTTCATTAGAATATTTTTACAAAGTAAGTGCAGAAACGAGGGATTGATAATGATTGCATGGTTTTAACCCTTTGTTCAACACTGAACATTTAAATTTATGTTTACTGTTTCCATAGTTAACACATCCAAATATATTCTGCATTCATTCATTCAGAATAAACAAAATGGTGTTAGACCTGTTGTTTCCTCCGCTCAATTTGTGCAAGTATGACATAGCAAGTTTTACATCATTTTGGTGTCCCACAGAGGAGGGTTCTGAGCCCCTAACGTTTCACTCTGATGACATGAGTGTTGTACAAAGTTCAGTACAAATCCTATCATTAAGTACACAGTGACACAACTAGTGCTTTCACACAGACGTGGTTCTGGTTCTGGCTCTGGCTCCATTCTCAAGCCTAGAAATTGTGCCCTTCCGGAGACTGCAAATGGAAATTATCCAAAGGCTAACTGGTACGATGCATCAAATGGAAACATTTATGTTTGAAATTGTACATGGTACATGGATCATTGGGGTCTAAAGAGACTGCTTGTCCAGGGCAAAATGAATCATCCAAGATGCTACCCACTGCTGTCACAGACTGTTTCCTCCCCTCTATTCTAAGAAATTTATCTATTTATCAATATGTCTTTCTATTGTACTAATGGGAAACTGGACAAATAAACAAAAGGAGAGGATATGCTTTCCTTGGTCCAGGGTCATCAAAAGGCATTTCCCGCTGTATTAACACACACCAGAGCAGTGTTGTTTTTGGCAGGCATCTGAGTTTTAGTATTAGTTTTAGTCACATTTTAGTAATTTCTTAGTTTTATAGTTTTAGTCCAGTTTTATTCGCCGTAAACTTAAAAAGGTTTTAGCCTAGTTTTAGTCAAAAAAAAAAAAGTATTAATCTTTTAATAAGTGAATTTAGGTCAATAATATGTATTAAAAAGTGGGATCAAGGCTGACAGGTTATAACAAGTATTGCAATCCATAAAACAAGTTAACCTTAATGCTTTTGCGTAATTACCAGATCCTTTACCAGACTGATAGCTTTAGCCTAGACTTTCCCATCAACAGGGATGCAATGCTGCCATGCTGTACTTTATTGCTGTTAGGCAGAAACCTTTTATTTCTATATTTCAACTTTTTTTATGAACTAATACTTTACTTCATCATACAAAAACGTCACACAAGAAAATAGCAGATCTATAAGTTCAACTTGTTGTGAGCTTGTTGTTTGCTTATTTTCATCAATAATTACAAAATAAAAAGGAATGTTTTCAGACTTAGAAAGTTTCCCCACCAGCAGCAGAAACTTTCTGATCTACTTATGGTTTTGCATCGCGCAGATAAGTTGCTAACTGTGGAATCAATGACTCCAAAAAAGCAAAGAGCAACCACATCCTTACTTTGGTAACTGTGGCTTTTTTTATGAGCCTTTTCTTAAGTGCAATACTACACCCTGAATCGGGAGTGAAGAGAGCGGTGGTGTGGTGTATAAAATAAGTATGAATGAGGAGTCAGGCGGATACCGGGTTGGAGACGGAGCCGGTAGCAAGCAATAGGGACAGTAAATGACAGTGCAGTCTTGTAATAAAGCCGTTTTTCAGCGCAACCTCTGCCCCTCTTGCCTTGTGTTTCACCCGGTTGACAAGTGTAGAGAGGAGCTTAGGCAGTTAACCCCGAAGCGAATGCTACTTCGCCCCGGGAGAAGACTGATCTGCATCGTGTCATCCGACCACGGTAAGAAGAGGAAAACGGGGAAGGTTAACATATGAATGAATAAACTGCTTGTCTGTGTGTGCTGCACGTCAGGTGGTGGGCGTGGCCAAGTTGCAGCAGCATTGCTGACTGACAGATTGCGCTTAAAATAGGCAGAAATGTCATGCACGTTTAATGTAGAACAATCAGCCATCGAACATTTTTGTCACGTCTCGTCAACGACATTTCACAAATGTCTCGTCATGTTTTCGTCATCAGAGAGCCATGTTTAGCTCGTCACTGTCTCGTTATCGTCATGACAAAAAGGTGCGTCAACGAAAAAAATTCATTATTGTCATTGTTGACCAAAACCACACTGCATCGGAGCAAATTCTGGTTATTAGCTTTGCATTCCCAATATGTTATGTTTGTCCTGTTCTTGACTCCTGGATTTATCGCCCTATTTATTCACCCATCCATCATTTATAATAACTTGTGCCAAATTTTTTATATCCTTCTTTCTTGCCACGTCTTATTTGCCTCAATGATTTATGAACTGTTTGGTCTCATTGCATTTAGAGATTGTTGTGCATTAGACGGATGTTTGTTTACTATGTTTAGTAATTCAGTGAGTCCAGGAAATATAATCCCACAGCATGCATTTGGAGTATGATGCAATTTGGCATGTTAATTTCAAAGTGTTTTCAAAGTGTCAGGTAGGAATTCCTGCGTACCGCACGCTGTCAGGCCTTGGCACGGATTCGTGTGTGCATGTATCTACTGTTGAGCAGGTGAAGTTGAAGTTCTTGACAGTCAGTGTTCCTGACTGAGGCGGTTTATTTTGAACCCAACTCGACATTCGGCCAAGCGACATCTATCAAACGCCCGTTTTCTCATGGAGTAGGCACTGCAGTAATTGCAGCAGGCTTAGGCAGCGATAAGGGAGTGATTACATCTGCCTCTCAGACTTAAGTCCACAGTCTTGTTTACATTTGTGGGAAACAGATGAGCTCTGCATTTGCATCGATTTGTCATCTGACACTGGGAGAGCCAGAACTCTGGGTGTTGCTGTGGTCTGAATAAAACTAATGGAGTCTAATTTAGGGATTAACATGAACTCGGAGCTCAAGGGATTGTGAAGATAATGAACGCAGTGTGATTTTTATCTCGGGTTTTAAGACAATGTAAGTAATTCACTGTGCTTTTCGCCTCTCTCATGATGACCAATATATCTAGTGCTGTCATTTTCTGTACCGCTTGTTCCTATTAGGGGTCGCGGGGTGAGCTGGAGCCTATCCCAGCAGTGTTTCAGGTGAAAGGCAGGGTACACCCTGGACAGGTCACCAGTCCATCGCAGGATATATCTAGTGCTGAGGAGCAGAAATGTATAAATATGGTAAATGTAATTTAGCAAAGCTTCATTGACCAATAAAAAATGGTATAAAGGAGTGGACAGATCTTATCTTTAGAGCCTGGCCAGTTACCTTTTTGACATCAGCAGTGAAAATTTTATATTAGATAAAATATCACAACCCCAATTTAAGAAAAATTAGGACGCTGTGTAAAATGTAAATTAAAAACAAAGTGCAATGATTTGCAAATCTCAGAAACTCATGTTTTCTTCCCAGTAGAACATAAACATGGTAAAACTGACATTTTGGCTGGAAAAGTAATTGGCACAAGTCAAAAGCAACTGTAGCAGCTTTTGTCCAGTATTTAGGTTAAATGGCAACAGGTTAGCAACATGACTGGGTATTAAAAGAGCATTAATAGATATTTACATAGATGTAAATGTGGGTTTATGATAAACTGCATCTGTGGAAAAAGAATAAAAAAAAATTCTTCAGTATAAAATTGCAAAGACTTTAAAGATCCCACCTTTTAAGATGCATAATAATTAAAGATTTAGGAGGAATTTCTGTGCATTAGACAAGGTCAAAGATTGAAATAGTTTTCTCAGGATCTTTGGGCCATCAGGCAGCACAACATTAAAAACGGGTATAATTCTGCTGGAAATCTCTGCATGGGTTCAGGAAGACTTCAGGAAATTACTGATCACAGTTCAGTCAATCCACAAATGTAGGTTAAAGCTCTTATGTTGCCAAGTGTGAACATGACTCATGTTGTCTCCTTATCAACCAAAAGCTCTTTGAAAATGGTCTGAGGGAAAGTGAAAAACTGGTCAGATGGATAAAAATCTGAAATTCTTCTTGGAAAGCATGGATGCCGTGTCCTGCAGACTAAAGAGGTGAGGGAGCATCCAGCTTGTTATCAGCAGACAGTTTAAAAGCATTTGTCTCTGATGGTATGGGGTTGCGTTAGTGCCTATCACTTAGGTAACTTCTCCATCTGTGAAGCTCCATCGATGCTGAAAAGTACACAGAGGTTTTAGAGCAACATCTGTTGCCATTCTGACAAACGTCTCTTTCAGGGAAGGTCTTGTAGATTTCAGCAGACAATGCTAAACCACATCCTGCATCCATTACAACAGCATGGCTTCACAGGAGAAGAGTCTGCAGTCCAGGGGCCTCATTTATAAAGCTGGTGTATGTACAAAAAGCAGTGTACGCCTAATATATTCAACTTTTTGGATTTATAAAAACCAAACTTGATGGGAAACTGTCCCTATCTCCACGGTAACTCTGACCCAGGCGTATGCACAGAATCTGTGAAAACAGAAAACTGCGACACCAACGGTACAGCATAAAATCAAGGAAATGAGTTGGAGAGTCTGCTGCCAACATTTACCAGTCAGTAAAAGAAAATGTGGAAAGTAGCTTTGGTCATTTATTCTGAGATCCAGCAGAGTGGGACAGACAGGAGCATCTAGAAGTGATGCAACGTTTGTAAAACACACAAAAGGTGGATTTTCCTTTATTTTTATTTATTTATTTTTACACAATCCTTTTGTCATTGTTGTCCCAATTTCTGTCAAGACAGTCTCCATTTTCCTTAACTCCTTGGCCACATTGTTAATTGTTAATGCGGTGATGGTGTTCCTCTGCACCTGCAGGATTTCTTCTGAGGACACGGCTGCCGACCCACTTGGAACACCCAGGAACTATAAAGAAATATTATTTAACACTAAATCAAATCAAATAAAACTTTATTTGTAAAGCACTTTTCATGCTGGGGCAACACAAATTGCTGTACATGAAAAAAAAAAGCAATTTATGCATAATAAAAATAAAGTCTTTAACACATCAAAAGAGATTACATAGCAATAAATAGAAAGAAAAAGAAAGTCTTTCACACAGTTGCACTCACACACATGTATATACACACAGCAGACCCCCCCTAAATCTGTACAAACATGACTCTCTAATTTCAGTCTGTAGACTAAATGTAAGTATAAAATACTAAAAGTAATAAATATCTGGCTTGATGCTGCTGTGAGGAAACAATATCATTGAAATCCATCCACACCAGGAGCCAGTCCACCCATGTCACCACAGTGGCCTCGGCAATTACCCCAACAGGGCAGACCGGGGCCCACACCGCAGCCAGAAGGCTGCAATGCAGGGCCCCAGCCACTCAGACAAGTGCGATCACCGCGGCAACAACCCCCAGACTGAGCAAGCAAAACCCCCGGCGTAGAGGATCCCCATGAGGAAAACTAACTAAACTGCTACCAATCTTAGATTTTTCTATACATGTTTATTTTATACATAAAAACAAAAGACTACATTACCGGCATCATTACTGTCATTTAGCAGACGCTTTCTCCAAAACGATTTACTGTGGGCTGTAGCTTCTTGCCTAAGGCCCCAACTGGAAGATGTTACTGTTCAGACTGTCGGATTCGAACTTCGATTGCCCCAAATGGGAGATGGATAACCTACCGACTGAGACCTACAGCCGCATGTTCCAATGCCTCTGGCGTTTCTTGCCTTCTGACACTGCGATGGCAGCATCTGCCACCTGCTGCCACTATTCTGCCTTTCTGACACAAGTAATGATGTTTCATAATTTGGTGTTTTGTAATTGTTTTTGCACTGCAAATCTACTAGAATGTCCCTAATTGTAGGCAAATTGTTCTTGTTGACAGTCTGATCACATCCTACAGTGACAGTTACCTAAGGAAGAGTTGCTCTTTTTCCCCCTGTTTATTGCACTGATGCACAAGCATCACGGTCATCAAATGTGCTGTAGACCATAATGTCTCATCATATTTACTGATGTTTTCCCATGTATCTAAATGCAGATGTCACTTCAGTCACTGTTCCTAGTGAAACATCAGCTAGTTGAGCATCTTTGTGACTGAAGCTGGCTCCTGTGTCCTGACAATCAGCCCTTTTTAAAAGTCACTTGTTTCCCTCTTGTCATCCTGATGCAGAATCAGAATCAACTTTTTTCATGCCACAGAGCATAATTTGATGTCAAGTGCATAATTTTACCGTGCAGGCGACTTATTGGAAGTATCTGCATTTGTTGTGCTTCATCACTTGTTTATTCAGGTTTATTTGATGCGTCACCCATGTGTGTGCATTTTTAATATGCATGTGCAACCCTACAGGCACCAAACGTACTTGGCAGCAAATAAAGATGTAATATAAAAATGTTGTTTAAGCAGGTAGTGTCATTGTCGTTTTGCCTATTCTATCCAATTAAACAGCATTCGGTAGCTGCAATCAACATGTGATCTAGTTAACTGGAATTTCCTAATTAGAAAAACGTTTTCTTTAGGGTTTTGTTATTGTGTTTAATATTGTTCACTTTGAAACTAACACACGTCTTTATACATAGCTAACTGGATATGTTTGAAATGTTACAGAGAATATTGTTCAGACACATGACCGATTGTGCAAAAAAACCCGGTAAAGCTCAAACAAATAATCATGCGGGAATGATAAAACATCCAAGCAGAGTCATCCTTTCTCGAAATAGTATCTGCGGAGTAACTGTGCTTCGATGTCAGCTGGCTCTTTAAGAAAAGGACACGCAATGTCTGACACTTCAGATTCAGAGTCAGATTCAACTTTATTGTCATTGCGCATGTCACAGGTACAAGGCAACGAAATACAGGTTGCATCTCAACCAGAAGT
>JBAMHW010000021.1:21383777-21410644 GCA_037177495.1 Rhadinocentrus ornatus
CAGGCCTGACCGGCATCCTCCCCCACCATTTGAGCCAACTCACCACCAGGTGGTGATCAGTTGACAGCTCTGCCCCTGTCTTTACCTGAGTGTCCAAGACGTGCGGCCACAAGTCCGATGATACAACTACAAAGTCTACAAATCAAACTGCGGCCTAGAGTATCCTTGTGCCAAGTGCACATGTGGCCACTTATGTCTGAACATGGTGTTCGTTATGGACAGTCCATGACAAGCACAGAGGTCCAATAACAAAACACTACTCTAATTCAGATCAGAGGGGCTGTTCCTCCTAATCATACAAATAGGTCTCACTGTCATTGCCCATGTGAGCATTAAAGTACCCCAGCAGTACGAGGGAGTCCCCGGAAGGAGTGCTCTCCAACACCCCCTCCAAGGACTCCAGAAAGGGTGGGTACTCTAAACTGCAGTTCGGTGCTTAAGCATAAACAACAGTCAGGACCCGTCCCCCCACCTGAAGGGGAGGAAGGCTACCCTCTTGTCCATGGGGGTAAACCCCAATATACAGGTGCCAAGTCGGGGGCAATGAGTATGCCCACACCTGCTTACCGCCTCTCACCGGGAGCAACTCCAGAATGGAAGAGGGTCCAGCCCTTCTCGGGGACAGTGGTTCCAGAGACCAAGCCATGCATCGAGGTGAGTCCAAATATATCTAGCCAGAACCGTTCAACCTTGCACACCAGCTTAGGCTCCTTCCCCGCCAGGGAGGTGATGTTTTATGTCCCTATGATCCCTGCTTTGGGCCGCTGCCCAGCTCACACTGCACTCGACCCCTATGGCCACTCCAGCTATGCTTGCCTCCGTGCCCCACCTCCAGGCCCCGGTGATCCACGTCCGGGCAAGGGAAACCTGGATCCGCTGATTTGACTCATCATAGGGGTCAAATCTTTTAGTTCTTCATCAAAAATTGGAACTCTGTCTATCAAACGAACAAACAATCGAAAGAAACGAACCAACAAACAAATCACCAAACCAACCATGAACCTCTCATAAAAGTGTCCTTCCCACTTTAAAATAACTAGAAGAAAATCCAGTTTAATTCCAGAGAACTCAGCTTTTCATAAACACACCATGAGGCATGAAGCGTGAAGAGTCTTCCATGCAAATGTAAGCTTACTAGTCTGTAAATGTGATCTTGTTTTTGCATATCAAGCAATTTGTGCACAACTACTCAGTCATATGTATGCGGAGCAATTTTTTTAAACACATTTGTGATGTTAAAGGTGTACAAATATGTCTGTAATTCATGAATGTGTAAATTTCTTTTATGTTAAAATTTTTTTTATTTTTGTGTATTTAAACACATGCAAGTACCCAAAGTTACACACATTGGTATATGCTGTTTACAAGTAATAGGTTACACATTTATGAGTTTGTTTTCTCTCCATTTTTCTTTTTTATAAGATTCTTGTTGTTCAAAATATATTATTTGTATGTAGAAAATTGTCTTTTTAACACAAGAAAAAAAAACTATCTGGATTTTTATCATGAAAGAGTACTTTATTTGATTTACATTTAAATGTGTGCAGACAATGGCCACATGATTTGCATAGTCAAAATGACATTTTTAATTGAGTGCAGCATTAAGAAAATTGCATTCAGGAATGAGAGGGGCGGCTGCCAGCTCACAATAACTCTGGGGCATAAAAACTCTTTTCAGCTCTCCAAAACTTTAGTTTATTTGAAAAACAATTTGCAGTGGACACCAGGTGCTATTGGTGTGAGTGTTAAGTTTCTGGTAATTCAAGACAAGCTTGTACTGTATGTGCAGAAGACTTAGACCCTTCTAAAAATGGATATGTAAATGGTATAAACTTTAGCCACAGGGTTTTTAAATGTCATCAAATAAATAATTTCATAGCCAGTGAGTTTAAACCAGTAAATGATCCTGAAGCTTCAGTTCCAGGAATTATTCTCCACTTCTAGCCATTGCCTGCAGTTTGGTACATTAAATAAACTGCCATTCATAATTTTATGCACAGACTCTGGACGTACAGTTTAAAGTGCTCTCATTATTTTCATCCATTTACATTTTCATTTTTCCTCAAAGAAAAGAAAATACATATAAAACTAAAATCTGACATTGTCGCTCATGTTGTTTTGGCATCACAGTTATTATCCCGACTTGCTTTAAAAGCTTTGGAGGATCTATCACCCTGCAGGGCAATGCTGCACAGGGTGCTAAATAATTAACCTCTGCTTGCTGCTCCACTTCTAAATAGAAGGAAAATAGTGGTAACATTTGATGTAAGTGAACATAAACGTTATAATTACACACAGCATGTACTATTTAATATGATTTAGTTCACATAATGTGATTATGTTGTTTTTAAAATTCTTGATTTATGTGTTATAGTTTTATTTTTACAATTGCCAACTGTTGAAACTTGCATTAACAGAGTTTAACTGACAGAATGTGGGATCCCACTAGTTTTTTATTTTCACCCAAATTCCTAATTAACATTTTCGCAATCTTGTGATATTTGTGAACATTGTGCAGTAGTATCTTTGTTCCTCCATACGCGGCACATTACAGAGACTTTTAGCTACAGCTCAAAAGGGAGTGCTGTGAGCACAGCTAAAGTGACATGTAGATAAAGAATCTTAGATAATTTTACAGCATCTGCCAGCATGCTTTACAATGATCTGTCTTTTTTGGTCCCCAGGCCTCTGCTGCTCTGCAACATACAAGCTGTTATGAGCAGAAGCTACAGTTACTCAGATTGACTGCTGCCTCTTGTGTCTGTCTTAGATTTATTAATAGAATATGCAGGACTATATTTTTATTTATTCATATTCTCTGTATGGAAAAAAAATTATTTCTCCAAGTGCAACATCTCTGGTATTTTTCTTCTCGGGCCCCTATTATACAGGTCATGACCCCTGCTGGCTGATGAATATGTCATATTGTAAATGATAGAAAATTGAGGAATATAACTTGAGAGTGGCTAATAATTTGTAATGAAACATGTAAAAGTCTTTTATATGAACGTTTAAGTGAAAATTAACAACAGTACCATAAAGTGGCATTGAGACTAAAGGAACTCAGACCTTGCTGTTGCATAGCCAGATGCAATATCTGATGGGTAACAGGCAGCCATCTATGGACTCTTCAAAGCCACCAGGCTGCTTTCAAAAACTATATTTTTCAGCTAATGACAACACTCAAATAACAACGACCTCGCTCTCTGAAGCAAAAACGGCTTACACAAAGCACCTTGAGGGCTTTGAGGAGAGCAATATAGCAGTGGCCATACAAAGAGTGGTGCCTTTGCTGGCAAAATATTGGACCAGACTTTGAAAATTTGATGCGATATAAGTGGGTGAAGCTTTTTGAAAACTGGATTGCTAATTTATGTCATGGTTTGTAAGTTTTTGGGAAGTTTTCTGCCTTTATTCTTCTCTGTCTTATTTCCTGTATCATTTGATTGTGCCCAAGGAGACGGGTGGTCTGCTCAGAGAGGTTTTAGCTAGCCCTAAAGAATGATGTGAATGTACAATAAATTCAAACCATCTCAGAGTATCATTGTTATAAACCCAAAATCTGTTGAACAACGATAACACAGACCTAAATATGATAGCTGACTTCCAGCAATTCTCTCCCCACTCGTTCACAACCTGCAAAAAGCTGGGTGTGCGAGCTAAGCAGCATTGTTTTGACACTAGTGGAACCTCAGTTTTACTATGTAAAGTAAAGTAAGACTGTGTCTGATTCTCTTGTACCTTACAAATATGTTGCCATGACAACCAATCTAAAAAAACAAGTCCCTGACCTACCTATCCCTTTTTTTTTGTATCTTTGTATGCAACCTGTAAGATGTCTCATCATCTGTTTGTTTTATTTGTCGTATTTTATTAGAGAAAGTGTGGGAAAATGGACTTCTTTCCTTTTTTTTTAAAGGTTGTTTTAGTTTTTTTCTGTCTGCTTAATGTTCCTTCCCTCTTTGTTGTCCTATAAGCTGTCACCATTTTTATTGTTTATACCAAAAGGAAAAAAGAAAGAACTGCTGTGATGCAACTTGGCTTCATAAAGGTTCGTGAGCTGCTGAATATGTGAAGAAAATTTGAGCTTTACATGTGCAATTTGTTTTGGTTTTTTAATTTTGGATTTTATTTTTTCTTTAAGAAAAAGATTTTCTATGAGACAATGACAGAAACTGCACACTGCCTTTAAAATATCTCCCTTTCAACCTCTTTTTGTTTTATATTTCCCCTTTATAAGGCCAGAAATTATTGCCATACAAGAAGAAACCTGGATGGATGGATGGATGGATGGATGGATGGATGGATGGACAAACAGATACATATATAAATATCTATTTGATTTTATTTCCTTTACCTTGCTGCCATGCCTACTAACCAGAAACCCATTCTGACCCAGCAAAGCCCCTCATATGCATTCATAATTCAGCAGTTTGCTGCAGAGGTTGTGTTTTAAGAGTGGGTGCAGTGAAGCTACCAAGTTGGAACTGCCTTTCTTGGGTTTGCAGGCTGGAGAAAGAAGAACGGCTGTACTTTCCAGTCTGGTCAAATATCTCGGTCCTGAAGCTGAATCCTGCATCCACTATGAAGAGAAAGTAAGTACTTCAGTGGCAGAAATCCTTTTTTTCCTATTTATTTTTTTGTTTTTAACTGTCCGTTTCCAAAACTAATAAATTGACATATAGTTAGTTTGTGTTTTCATATACGGAAGTAATGCAAAAAGGGAATTCTGCATGATTTCAGAAAACATCTGTAAAATCACATCTCATTACATGAAATACACGTGGTTAGGAGTTTTCATTATTTTATCAAATTTTCTTATCTTTTGTTAAAAAATGTGACTGTAATATGTAAAAAAGGAGAAGAGTGTTGGTGATATCTGGTATTTTTTATGGACAGAGAGCTATTTCATAAGTAGGACTACACAGGAACCAATTAATTGAGATTAATTTTAAAGTCCATGGAGGGGAGGCATGGAAAAGGCAGACTGAGTTTCCAAAGTGGGATTATGCACACACACTAGCCTCTGATATTGCCATATTACCAGAAGAAACATTTTACATGCTGCGAATACTTTACTTGCCCATTAATAGAAAAGCTATTTAGCTCCTTTACATGATGCATAGCATCCATCAGTAGACTGTGGAACACGACATTAATCAAGTAGATATATGATGATAGGATCTCAACTGCTTTTTATGCCCTGTGCTGTTGAAAGGGAAGATGCAGTGGATGTTGCCTCAAGGAAACTTGAGGCAGCGACGTTAAGGGAAACAATATGATTTTATATTACTGATAACGAAGCTCAATGCTGCGCCCTTTTTAAGTTAAAAAAAATTCAAAGCTGACTGATGAGAGAAGAGGAAAAATTAAGGCTACACTAATGAAAACTTGAATTTGTTGGTTGCCTTCTTTGTTTTTTATGGCAATTTAAAATAATTAATCATTGCAAATTTACTTCAGCAAACAGAAATGAGCAAACCTGCAAGCTGAAAACATTTTAACTTTTATTCCACTTTACCATTTGGTTGATGTAGGCAAATTACCACAGAGCTATCAAATTTTTAGTAAGGACAGTTTCCTGTTGGATGAGTACGCCAAGAAGGGTGGATCTTGAATATATTACATGGAAGGCAAAAGTTTAATGGGAGGATTGGGAGAGAAAAATGAAAGCCTCATTAAAACGCAATTTTCTTTTCATTAGTAAATGGTTTCAAGCAAACCATTCCAAGAAAAACACTTAGTAATTTTACAGTTGTCACTTCTTTTTTTATAAACATTTCCTCTTTTTTCTCAATGACAGAAAGGAAAAGTATTCAGGAGAGCAATTTCACTGTAACTGGACTGAAAGCCTGTTTGCTTCTTCGTGCTGTGTTGTAGTAAATATCTGCAAATGAGATGTGTCAAATAACTTATGCACCTGTTTATCAAAGGAATATGGACATTAACCAAAAAATAGGGTATGCTGCTGCAGACATCAAACATCAAAAGCATGCATCTGGATCTGGTTTTGTTGTCTTCATCTATTTTTCCATCATATTCAGGCTTTCCCCTGTCTGATCACTGCCCATCTTCCTTCCTTACAGCAATTTCCTTCTGTCTTCTTCTCAACCGTGTGCAGTTTTGTCCTTCTCTGTCTATCCTGCTTAACTCTCTGGGTCCCTTTTTTATGGCTAATTCATACCTCTCTCCTGTCTAGTAAAAAAAAAAAGCATGAACATCACAGCTTTAAAAAATCCCTTTCATCTTTAGTTTATTTTGCAGGCCAACAAAACAACTTAAACTTTTTCATGAACAACTTTAACCAACCGCCATTGACAGTAAAACAAAAAAAATATGTACAAAACTTGATGTTGATGACAAAATTGAGTCAGATTGAGTTTAAACTCTGTTCTTTGGCAGTCAGCTGTATCACGTCACCATCTGTAATGATGGTACTGAACACCAATGTGATTCATCTTAATCATTTACCCCCTGCTTGATATTGCATGTGGGACAGATTTACATCATGCAAAGCAAAAGCATGTTCCAATTTGTAAAGAACAACTTGGCATATAACGTTATTTAAACCTTAAAAATAATAATATTATAAATTTTTATCATGAGATATGTAAAAGTTTTTCACACTGCAAAACATAAAAAACAGACATGTTAAGATTTCTTAAGAACATATAAGGTGTGTCCCAATTAAGGGTCAACAGACTTCGAATTACGGATTTGTCGGCTACATACGTCATCGCGGTGTACGAAGTACTGTCCCAATTATCAGAATTTGAATGACCCTCCAAATCCACCCTTCAAATCTACAATTCGGTTGGCCTCAAACGAAGGCAGCTGGTGATGCATCCTTTGCGGCTTCTTTTCTCCCAGAATTCATTGCGCACAAGACGGCGGCGAATCAGCAACCAAGCTCCGAAGAGTACGTTTTAGGTTTCAATAAAGTTTTGTTAAAAAAAATAATTTTTTTTTTTTTTTTTATGTGTGTGTGTGTGTATGTGTACTGGCTGGGAAACAACGAGCCTCAGACTGTGTTTTTTTTTTTTTTTTTTTTTTTCCTGTCAGTGTTACTGATGAGTGTAAACGTCCACTGAAGTGTCCTATGATATGTAAACAGTTATTCCAGAGGTTTAAGTAATTTAACGTCCTGTGTTGTTGCTATGGGAAATTCTTGTTGGCTAGGTAGGCTGTCCTATTTCACGAACGTTAAGCAGACTTCGAAGTGTGTAGACTACGAAGCACACTCTGTAGTCTACGTAGTATGTCCACTTCGAAGTGTGAAGACCCTATATTGGGATACTAATGTGCATGTCTTGTAACTGTAAGAGCAGCTCATGTAAAGCTATTGCGATGGTTCCACCATAAAAAGATTTTTTTTCATCCTAACTTTAGTTCTGCAACCATTTTCTACCTAACCAAGTGATGTTATAGCATAATTCCAACGAGGAATGGCAACCAGTAAAACGGCATCCATGATGTATGTATACAGCCATTTGGTAATTTGCAAACAGGCACTGGTAAGTCTACTAAAAAAGGATGTTGGGGAATGATGAGCCTGGGGGTGATAATTTCCTTTTGTGGTTGGCCCATCACACCTGATATTAAAGTTGCAGATGTAAGTTTTTATGAGTAACTGTATTTTTTCTGTGCTGTGAAATAATGCTGTGCTTATTGGCTTTTTTCTTTTGAAGGACTGGGCTAAGGAGGACTACAGTGGTGGCTGCCCTGTCAACGTCATGGCACCAGGCCTGTTAACATATTACCATCCTAGCCTGAGGAAGCCCTGTGGCAGGTAATCACCCACACATCAGAAACCCTCATTCACGGTTTAAAAGACCCCTTTCTTCTGTATCCTTATCAAAAGGAATTTACATGTAAAAGGATGTAGGCCTGTTAAGTTAATAGTTTAATTAATAGTGTCTTTCTACACTAGATTACAAGTCAAAGGACACCTAGTATATCTGCTGGATGTTTACTCTATTTTTATACCACAGAAACAACATCTGTACTTTACTCACTTACACCTAATGCCCATGGATTATTGACATGATTCATGGGAGGCATTATGTCTTTAATGATACATATAGTCCAGTTTTAAAACAATGTCAGGAGGTTTGCTCTCTTAGGAAAATGTCCTATAATCCATTTCTAATGACCTACTGAGAGATGCATAAAGCCGAACAAATGCGAACGAAAGGAGGGTAAAGGGATTCAGGTAATGCATCTCCATAATGACATCTAGTCTGTGGGGAGCAGAGGAAGCTCATTACATAACATGACTCAAACAGCAGCAAAGATATGGCAGTCCTTATTCACATTCCTTCCTCATATAGGAAATGGATCTCCAAAGACACAGCACGACCTTGACACACAACCAGCACACGAAATGAAGGAAAGCAAAAATACAGCATGTTTTGAACATACTGTGTTTAATTGCACAATGAATTGCACTGTTGGTATGCAGATAGTAGGAATAGATTGACACTCTTTGCGTGTCATTACACAATACCTTATGAGGTTTTTATAACCTGACACCTGATTGGTCAGTATGTGAGATGCTTACAAGGAGAGTAGAGGAGAGAATACAGTAACAGTTATAAGGTATAATTGTCCTCATTCATACTTCAGAGCTGACACAGCAGATTTGTTTATTTTATTTTATTTTATTTTTACATTTAGATAAAATGGGATTATTTCAGTGGTACAGCTCTCCCTAAGTCCTGCTCCTAGGCCTAGCAATCCATCTGTGAGTTCATAGAAGGAAATTAGCATCCACTCAGGCATATCAGGATTAGCAACACTACACTTCATCTTGAAATACCAGAATGATTTCCACAGGGAGCTCCAAATGAAATCAAAGGTATACATTTTGACCTTTTGAATGAGCATCCTGTGAGTTGGAGTCAATTCAATCTGAGTGCATAAGCATGATTATTGAATATACCTCTCTTTTACAGTGCAGTATATATGCAGGTAAATGTAACTCTGGGATAAAAGTTGATTTTAAAATGAACAATTTTTTATTAAGAGCTGATAAATGATCAAATTCTTGGAATGAAACCCACTACCCTAAGAGTGTCACAACTCCAGTATTTGAGCTAACATCCATCGTTATTAAATACAACATTTCAACGTGCTAATTTCGGATAAAACAATGATGAAGGATTCAGAGTTAGCATGGTTAGAGTAAGCTTCCAGTTAGTATCGATGGTAAAAACTAACAAGTCTACTACATTTAACTTGGTTTTATTGACAAATCCACACAGTTTTAAATGTCCTGAAAAGCTGCTGAAACAGTTAGCTACCACTGCAGTTAGCTACAGTTAGCTGCTACAATTAGCAACACCAGGTAAAATACTCTTGAACATTCAATGAGATTTAAAATATCATTCGGTTAAGGAGTTTTCCTGAACACAAGCTATAGTTAAAGCTAAAAAATAAACTAGAACATTTCTCACCTTTTTTTTTTCACAAGCTATCGCATGTTGGTATATTCTTTAAGATACCTCGTACAGGGTAAGTTATTCACAGACTTCCTCAAAGTTGAGGAGTAAATGATACTCACAAATACTTCCCCAAATACTGTAGTTTCTCTGCTAACTACAATTTTTAAATGCCAAGAACATGACCTCAACTAGCCTTCAAAATACTGCCCTTGCATGTATTTATACTGTGTCAAAGTATAAAGGCTCATTCAATGTCCTTCAAGTGATTTGCACATGGTTAGCAGTATGAAAGGAGCTACATATTCAGTACGCCTATAATGGACGTTATAAACAGGAACAAACCTAAAAATTGTTACACAGATGTCTTCTACATCGTCAGCTGAGATTGAAACAAATATTGGAAAAATAAACAAGAAGCAAACTCTGATCTACTAGAATCCTGCTAGACAAGCCTACTAAGATAATAAATTCATATAAATCACATAGAAAATCTCCAACTACAGTACTTTAACCAGAAGTTAACAACACTTTCCTTGCAATGTACAGCAATTTCAATTATCAATATAATCATTATCTGACACTAATTAATTTACCTGACTAGAGTTTTCTTCCCCGTTGAAGATGAGGTCATTATGATGACACAAACCTCTTTACTTTTTGGCCACTAATAGTCATACTTTATTACTATGCATAAAATAGAGGGGAGAAGGATTAAGAGAAGGGCATTAACTACAGTTCATTCTATCACACAGCTCATGCAGCAAATATTCCCACATTTTCCCTCCTTTAGTATTGTAAAACAAGTGATACCACTTTATTCACAATATTGTTCAAGTCAGCCTGATTAAAGGGTTTAGAAGGGTCATTGGCAGACTATAAAGAATTTGTCCTGATTTGTGGTTAATAGCACAATGTGGAACTTTATTTTTTTCTAATTCCATTTAGTTTATCGGTTCATAACTGATTTCACTCAGCCTACTTAGAAATGTAATGAAATTGAATACAGCAGGACAGTTTGATTGCAGCAGAGGTCAGAACAATTCTCCACCAGCCCAGAGGGAGTCCTTTATTGTCCTTTCTAGTTTGAGTTACTGAATTTAATCCCACAGTAGTGCATTTCCATTTAGTTTCACCATGAATATCAACTTAATCATGATCAGATTTTGACACAAGTGCTAAAAGTAGACTAACAAATGAGGCACAAATATTATACTTGGTAATTTAATTATTGAACAAAATTGTTCAAAATGTCTAAGTGGAAAACTTATATGAGCTTTAACATTCATAAAATTTTCGAGCATTTTTTTAAAAGTCAGCAATGTTAGAAACAATATCTGTCTCTACTTTAAAAAATTTGTTCCCAATCCAGCTCAGCCGGTTATTTTAGAAAGTTTTTTTTACCTGTGTCTTTGTCTGAGCTGTTCAAGTTACCCCAAATTTCCACTGGGTGCATGTGCGCCGTGGCCTCTGCAGCTACTCGTGGCCATTTTAGTCAATAGTTTGCTTCACACGGGGTGCACGGCTTTGCGTTTTAGAAGCGCCCAGAAGCGCCTTGTCACGGCTCTACACTAAAAATACTCGCAAAGTTAATTTTTGACAGAGCACACATCCAGAATGCATCAAACTCAGGAGTTCAGATAGGGGCAGACAGGAAATCAGACACAGAAGTGGTAAAGTTTCCAGTAATTTTCAAAGTAAAAGCCCCCGTGCAAATTTACACTCGCTGAAACATTTAAACATCACGTCTTTAATTGGTCATGTGTCTTGTGTTTTTTTCATCATGGACGATGAGACGTTGATCCTGGAAGTGGAGAATGACAAGATTCTCCTGTGATTTCATGATCCTGCAGATTCAGCTAGGCAAACTGCACTCGTGGGCGCTCCGCACCTGGTGTGGATTGACGTGCCACAAATGTCGGAATAAAACCGTGGCACAGCCGTAAAGCGGCACACATGCACCCAGTGAGGCACCCCGGAAATGATGGGTTAGTTGGGTCAGTGTCGTCTTCCTGCTCTCTTACAACTGCCCTGTCCAAAGATGTCCTTCAGTCTTCACTATAATTAAGTCCTCTTTGGTGTCTGGTCATATTCCTGTTGAAGAATACTGTCATTCACCCTTTTCTAAAAAAGCAAAAAACAACAAACCAACCAAAAAAAAACAAGCTTTATCCCACTCTTTTAGCAGCTACAGACCCATTTTAAATTTTTTTTTGTATTGCCAAGATTTTAGAAAAGGTTGTGGCTAAACAGCTTACAGCAGTCCTTGAAGAACATAGCACACTTGATAAGTTCCAGTCCGGTTCTGCAGGGCTGATTCAACTGAAATCGCCCTTCTTAAAGTGTCCAATGACATTCAGCATGAACACCACATCATGCTAGAAAGGTTGAAATACAGAATTGGAGTATCAGGATTGGTTTTAAAATTGGTCTTCCAAACTTATCTGAATGATAATTTTCTGTGTCTGCTGCTAATTTCAGATCCTCGCCCTCATCCCATGCCTATTGTGTGCCACAGGGGTCTGTTTTGGGGCCTTTACTTTTCTTGTTATACCTGCTCCCTCTTCAGCATATTTTAAGTTCTTATAACAATGCCTTTTATTGCTACTAAGCAGATAATATTTGGCATTCTATTTCTTTTAAACCCCAGGACATTTATAAACTACAGATCTTGCTCAGGCGCTTAGAGTCTGTCAAAAGTTGGATGACAGAAAATTTTCTTTACCGTAATGATAAAAAACTAAAGTACTTGTTATGGCCCCAGATGGTTCTCTACCAAAGATAGTCCAGACTCTTGGCTCACTCGCCTCTTATGAAAACCCTCAATCATGAACCTAGGGGTAACCCCTTAGGTTGACTGGATTACTCGTTTGCCTTTACCCAATGCATGGCCCCACTTACTGTAAAGATACACTTCATGGACACATCTCTTTATGATGACTTTATCACTTAGATTTCTAAGCCTCAACATCAGCAATTATCTGGCCAACCCATAACCTTGACAGTGTCTCCCTGAGTTAGTCACATCAGTCATTTCGCATGTGATGCTAATTGTCTGAGCCGAACTCTCAGTTCATTGTCAAAGAAAATGGGAGCAGCTTCCTTCCATTTAAGAAAAAAACAAAAGTCAAAACAATCTCTTCGATTTTTCACTTTCTTCAATGTTGTCACATTTTATTTCAGTGAGACACTGTTGTCATTCTTTCAACCTTGAATAGTATTCAAACCAAATTATGCGACTAAACCTGATATAGAACCAGATGGTACAAAAAACAAAACAAAAGAAAACAACAAAAAAACAACAACAACCAAATACACAAATAAATTATGTTATGCAGACTTCTAAATAGCTGCATTCTGCATCTATAACATAATTTAGGTATTCTCTCAAACTGGAATGTTTTTCAGTTGAGTAAGCTTCTTATCAAAATTAGCTAAAGTTGTTGATTTATGTTGTATCTAGCTAGTGTTAATATTCAACAAATATGCCTATTCCACAATTGCAGTAATTCACATTATGTCATAAGTAGCTTAACATGAATAGTCTGCCAGTCTAATATTACTTAGTGATATCAATGTTCCCCCCAATCTGGAAGTTACAAGTTTAAAAGCATCGTTAAGAGTTGGGAGGATGGAAACAATAAAAAATAAATGGTGTGAAGAAATTTTCCAGTGAGGACCATCCAGAAACAGAAAGAGAAAGAGTCTCCTCTTCTGTGAAGGATAAGCTCATTGTAGCTGCCAGCCTTAATAAATCACCACATAGCAGCACCTCAGATTCGAGACTAAATTACTGCTTCACAGGGTTCAAGTGGCAGACACATCTCAATATCAATTCATTAATTTGGACAGAACAACGCGAGTTAATGAACATTTAATAAAACATGAACGTAAGCATGCTTGATTATAGCTAATTTCCATCTGTTGTGCCCAAAAGATGTTAAAGGAAATAGAAAAATGATACGGCTGTTTAAGGAGACTAAGTAATCAGACTTTCAGTGTCAAATTTCTACAAAACCATGACTGAGCATGATATAGAAAGAATGGACATTAGATAAGTGGAAATCTGTACATTAGTCAAGACTTGAGAATTCTGGTTCCAGTCAGTATTCCTTCGAAAGATGCAGGAAAGAATGATTAAATGTTTGGTTCTCGTGGTGAAGCAGAGGGACATCTGATTCATGTCAAAGGTTCAAAGTGATAAATTTCATGAAAACTCATTAACACATCATGAGTTGTTGGCAGCAATACATCTTAAAAAAGTTGGGACATGACCATGTTTACCACTGAATGACATCCCATCTTCTTTTGATCACCATCTGTAACCATCTGGGAAGCAAGGAGACTGGTTTCTGGACCTGTTATCAGACCTAGAAATCTAGCTGCTCACCATTTCTGGGTCTTTGTTGTCATATTTTGAAGTTCATGAGGCATTAATTATCTTCAAATGATGTAAGGTCCAGACTTCACACCGGTCAGTCCAGTACCCGACTCTTCTACTGCTAAGCTCTGCCATAATGAAAGGTGCAGAATGCATTTTAGCAATGTCTTGAAATATACTAGGTATTCCGACATGTATGGGAACATGTGCACTAAAAGTGTCTATACCTTTCAGCATGGATGGTGCTTTCTGTCAGTACTTAGACACTACTGCACCCCTAAATAACATCAGATGTGTAAGCGTTTGATCTAAGCACTAATAACAAGCAGGATGGTTCCACTATTAAGTTGGTAGGACACAGGGTCCATATTTCCATAAAAGATTTTTAGAATATGTTTTTCAGGCTAAAGAAGTTTTCCACTTTAGCTCAGTCCATTTTAAATTAGCTTTGGCCCAAAGAAGATGTCATTTGTTTTTGGATCATATTCACATTTAACTTCTCTTTCACATGACAGAGCTTTAGCCTGCCTCTACAGATAGCATAGCAAACAGAGACAATGGTTTCTGCTAGTGATCCTGAGTCCTAGCACTGACTTCCACTATGTAACCATAAAATGCTGCCTTTGGACAAGAAGAGGGATCCAATATTGATTCCCATTTCTACAGGGAGATTTCTCCAAATTCTCTGAAATGTTTTGATGATATCATGTATTGTAGATGATAGAAAATTCAAAGTTCGCTGCTTGTGAGAGATTTTGACCTTCAAAGAGGCTACTTTATATCCAATCATGTTAATGACTTGTTGCCCAATAAACTATTTTGCCAATGTATTCACTTACTCGTCCAAATAATTAAAATCAGGTGTTCTAATCACTTCAATGACCAGTAGTGTATAAAACTCAAGTACAGAGGCATGCAGACTGTTTCTACAAGCAGGAATGGGTCGCTCTCAGGAGCTCAGTGAATCCCAGCATGGTACTGTGATAGGATGCCACCTGTACAACAAGTTCAGTCGTGAAATGTCCTCATTCCTAAATATTCCGCAGTCAACTGCCAATTGTATCATAACAAAGCTGAAGCAATTGGGAACGATCGCAACTCATCCACGAAGTGGTAGGTCCTTTAAAATGACTGAGCATGATCGGTGGATGCTGAGGTGAATAGTGCGCAAAGGTCGGCTACTTTCTGCAGAGTTGATTGCTACAGACCTCTTAATTTCATGTAGCCTTCAGATCAGCTCAAAAACAGTGTGAAGAGAGGTTTGTAGTCCTGTTTTCCTGTTTTATTTAGTTGAGTTTTCCCCTTGTGCATTCTGTTTTGCTTTCGGCTTGCTGTTCATTTGTTCACCTGGTTTAATTTTCTAATTTGCTTCACCTGTTCCTTGTTAGTTTACTTCAGTGTATTTATACCCCTCGGTCTACATAGTCCTGGGTCAGATCCTTGTTGTGTTTCCCCATCGTGTGTTCCTTGAGTTTTTTTTGTCAGTTTCCAATAAACTTTGTTCCTGCACCCGTCTACCTCCTGCCTCTGAGTTCTGCTACTGGGTCCTCACCGCTGTCACATCGTGACACCTATACCTTGTGGAAAGCCTTCCCCGAAAAGAGTTGAAGCTGGTATAGCTACCAAGGCAACATTATATTGAACTCAACTGATTAAGAAAGGGATGTCTATTAGGTTCATTCGAGAGTCATGGCAGGTGAGCCAATACTTTTGGCAATATAGTGTAACTGAATACAATAGAATAATTGTCTATTTTTTCCTTAAAGTGATTTTGTTTTAACAAACAAAGCTGGGTTGGCTGCATCTATTGCGGTTGCTCTACCAGGTAAGCTAAACCACAGCCCAGCTGATTCCATTGATATCAAGGACAGAAAAATCTCGTTCAGAACATCCCTAGCTAACAATTAAACTATATTAATAAATGATGTATTTTTAAAATTTAGTCCAGGGGTGTCAAACTCAAATAAACAGTGGGCCAAAATGAAAAAATTGGAACAAGTTGACGGCCGGCTGGTTCAATGTTTAATAAAAACATTTTTTAAATGACCCTATTGCACACATTTAACCTGGAACTAACAGAGCCTGTTAGTTATTGCCTATAAAAAAAATTAATCATTAAATAAAAACAAAAAGTCTGTTTAACTCTGTTGCATTTATTTGTTATGGCTTTATATGCATTTTACTTTTTCAGAGTAATTTCAAGTAAAAACATGTTCTACAGGCAAAAAAAATTTCCTCATTTGAAAAATGAAAATGCCCTGTAATATCAAGAGAAAAATGCAAAAATTTAAACTGCATTTAAGGTCGTGAAACATAGTCTAATACAGCTGCCAACATTTGAAGCCACAATACTAAATTCGACGAGAGATTTTACTACCATGAAACTCTGGTCCATATTATACATTTTTTCTTACTTACAGTTTGCCTTAAAAAACTCTAAACTCTGGCTCTTAAAGGGTTAATAACTCTTCCACCGTTTGGAGACTTTTTTTTTCCTGACCAGATGCTTGTATCTGTCGTGGTGCTTCGCTTCAATGTGTCTTCTTATGTTGTTTTCTTTTATTACAGCCTCACTGTCTCCACACAGAAGACTCGGCTTTGTCTTTTACATCCACAAACATATTCTCTTCTTTCAAAGTCCACTTTCCATTTAAGCATTTTTTGAGGAGAGGCATTGTTGACAAAGGTGAGCAGCTTAGTCAGGCTGCTAGAGAACGAGCAAGATACGGGCAAACGTGCTGGCAGTGCATTGTGGGAATTGTAGTATTATAGTGGTGCGTGTGCTCTATCAGCGGGCCAGCTCTAGTGATTAGATATGATCACGTGGGCCAAATATAATTCATTCAAGGGCCTGATGTGGCCCACGGCGCTTGAGTTTGACATATATGGTCTAGTCTAAACACGGCAAAAAAAAACCCCTAAAAACATGAGTAGTTCAATTAGACTTTCAATAAGCTTTTTACAATCAGGACCAGAGAGAGGAGAATACATCATGAGACGAGTGGACGGTGTCTGATAAATGAAACATGGGGATAACAGTCAGTAACAGTATAAAAACCCACATTTACCATGCAATAGGGGCAGAAACTCCATGAGATGTGACTTGGCAAATATAAAGCAAATAAAGTGTTAGCTATATACAATTTAAGCATGACTGATATCAGTGTCAAGACCCTAGTTACTTCTGCGTGTTTAACATCTGGTGCTACCAATAAAGATGCTTAAAACGTTGTATTAACATTCATATTGTCCTTTTTTTATATTTTGATTTACCGTTGCCAAAGCTAGCCTATGTAAATAACTACTGCAAGGCATCTCAGTAATTTTACTCTTCACTTGAAAATAATATAAACGCTTATTGAATACCAAAAGGTTTCTGAAAAGGACTACAGATGTTAACCCATTTGTAAAAAAAATAAATAAATACAGCTGTGAAACAAGAATCAACACATCGTGGCTGATAGGTATGCAGAACAATTAGAATTCAGAGGGACCAATTATACTTTAACTTCTGTTTTTGCAGGTGGCAGATTATACTTTAACTCCAGTTACAACTATGGTAGATTTAAAGCTCAATCTGTAAATTATTTTAATAATTTAATAAAGTTGATCAACAGGGTTAGGACCTATTCAATGTTCCATTTTTTTTTTTATTGTTCCATTCATATTGTAGTTGTAGTTGAAGTGAAGGTTTAAATCTCCTCACTGAGAGCAAAGCATTGTTAGGAAAAACGAGAAGGATAAAAATATAATGTCTTTGTACTCTTTTATTACCAATAATAAGCTTTATTTGGATTAAATTTGTTCATGGTTAAATGTAGGACTTCTACAGCAAAAAAAAAATTCAAACAATGCTTCAGAGTAACAAGGGGCTGACCCTTCAAAGCAAGGACTATAGCAATTGTGGGAAAAGAAATTTCTTTATCCACTTTCCTTTCAGCACGAAGAAAGCTTCAACAGAACCCCTCTGCCTGAGGGCAGCTGGGAGGAGAAGAGGAGCATAAAAGTGCATCATATAACAAGCATACCAACAGAATGATATCTGGCAAAACCAGTGAATAAGAACCTTAACCCACTGCAGTACTTATAGATTACCCTACCAGGTATGCAGTAACTAACAAAAGTGTAAAAAGAAAAAAAATCCTATAAAGCGTCTGTGGTCTGAATATGCTTTTTTTTGATTGTTTGTTTTTGTCTGGCTCATGCACACAGATTTTGCACTTTCAGTGCATAAAGAGCACACAGGCATATGTTCGACTTGCATAACATTTTCTGCAGAGCGGTTCAGGCTGATCCTCATGGACGCGGGCGGGTTGTCAAAAGGTCAAGCCATGTGGATCCAGCAGAACGCTTGCAACCAACTGACATGGAGATCGTGAATTTTCCCAAATGCATTGTTTCTTCCCTCCTGGGGATCGGCGGTTCACAGTAGCAGCCTGTGTTGACCCCTTTGCTTGCTTTTCCAATTATTTTCATTTGACTGGATTATTACACGACAGAGCTTTTTACAGTTTTATAGTGTCTTATAAAGTCAAGCCAACAGTGCTGTAATCTTACCAATGATATAGCTCTGCTGTCTGTTATGTCCAACTAAAGTTGACAGCAGTCTGTTAAAGTCTATAGCTAACGATATGAACTAATGTTGACAGTAAAACTGGTTGTACCATGGGTAGCACTTTATTAGGTCAGGTCAGAACATCGTTGCTGTGCTGTCATCAAATAGAGCAGAAGAAAAGTGGATAAGGGGCAGCATATTTGTGCCCTGTCCAGTGAGAAACTCCTATAGGGATGAAAAGGTTAATCCTCATTTATTGAGTGAAATGCAAGACATGGGCCCCTGAAACCAATGTAGACTCATTAAAAGGTGATTGTAATGAGTCTTTAATTACACAATATCATGTGTAAAACCGAGGACTGGAAATAGCATGTATAATTTTGTCCGTATTGTTTCACTTTGTAAACACGTATTTCTCACTATGTAAAAGCTCTTTTTGTTTGTTTCATTGTAAGATTTTAGCTACTGTTGCTATTTTTTCATAAAAATTCATGTATTGACAATTAGCTTTTCCAGATATCATATATTCTATTAATAACTCTTACTGTAAATGAGGTGATAAGTATGTAAAAACAAATACCAAGCATTATTAAACCTAAAGTGTGGTTTAAAGCTAACAATTTTTCTTGGATTTGCAGGATCCACTGGGCCGGCACTGAGACAGCCACCCAGTGGTGCGGCTACATGAGTGGTGCAATACAAGCTGGTCAGCGAGCCGCTCTGGAGGTTCTGGCTGAAGTCTGCCACGGAGTTCTGACGAAGGAGGAGCAGGAAGTGCTGCAACAAAGTCAAACTGTGGAGAACCCTGCAAACCTAAAAGCCTCGGCCAACCTCGGGCTGTTCACAAGGAAGAGAGTGATTATAGCAATGCTAACAATAAGTGCTGCTCTGCTCCTGGCTAAGCGTCAAAATGCATTGACAAGAATCGAAACTTACTTGACAAATATCTTCAACAACTATGCATAAAATTCTGCAAATTTAAAGCCCAAGAGTTAAATATTCTGAAGGCAAATCAAACAGATATCGAAACACATTGAATTCTTTGCATTTTCTCTGAATACTTAGCATAACTCATTGCTTTGGTTTACGTTTTAACTATATTGTTTTCAGGAAATTCAGCTTATGCTTGAATGCTCAAGGCTTCAGAGTGAACATGTTTAAACAGCTTGTACTGAGAAAACAGAGCTTTCATAGTGCATGTTTGTGCTGTTCCTCAGCTTAACATTAAACCTGCTTAAGAAGCTTGTAGCAAAGCCACTAGCATGTTTCTGCACCCACAAAACCTTTGCCAGACATTCGAATTAGCCTGAGATGGATGAACACAATGATAATGTCCCAGCGTGAGCGATTTAATCGATATCACCGGATTGCACAGTTGATCAAAAGGATTTTTGTCAATACTCCTCCTCTAGAGATGGTTTACTAATCACTTCATGCTAGGCTGCAACTCCATTGTTACCCTGGCTTGCCATTTGTCTTTGTTATCACTAGCTTGCACCGAATCATCTGCTTGTTCTCTGGACTGAAGCATGGCCAATTAATCAACATCTCCAAACATGTTTGTTTCTTTCTTTTCAACATTTGGTAACCATTTTGATCGTTTTGGCTGGTGATCAGTAGTTCTCAGGTAATAAACAAAAAATTTACGACATCTTTTTTTTTCTGACTTGACATCACTGAGAGGAAGAGCAGAACGGATTGGTGTACTATTCAGAGACTTCACAGCGCTGCACACATGCGGTTAATGTACCATCTGGGAGACTGGCAGCTTGCCTTGTCAGTTGCTGTTTTTTCATCATCCTCTGCAGCTCTGAATACACAAGCAGTGTGAAATGAGCATTTAATAGAGGAGGAGTTAAAAAAAGTCGGTCAAATTACTGTGTGCATGAATTGTAATAGAAGCGTGACATGAGTCTTTCTTAAGGTTCTGAAAGCCAGATTAAACATGCACCATATGCACTATAAGGGAAACTATGAGAGGGTAGAGAAGGAAAAGAAATAATGACGACTCTGAGAAGTAAGCAGCCAATGTCCAGAATAAAATTACGCTGATGATTTCTGACTGCTTACAATCAAGTAGTTTTTACAGGCTTGATATTTAATTTCATAATTTCCCTTTGAAAAGAAGCATACTGATAGCTGTCATAGCCTCAAGTCAGAAAAATTTAAGAAAAATGCAATTCATAAATCTGGAAGGAAGACTGCTTCGTTGATATTCTGATGCTACCAAGTTTAGAAAAAATACAATAATACAATACATGTAATACAATATGTAGTCTGAGTTCAAAACAGAAAACACAATTTATCATTTTCAGCTGTTATTCTGTACTCTCTGTGTATGTTTGCTCCTATTGCTTATAGCCAAAATAAAAGATCTCCAGTAAAGTCTCTTAAGTTATTACGCTGTAGTTAATGTGGCCTCTGTAAACATCTGCACTTTTCTTAGTGTTTTCCCTCAGGCTATAACACCAACTTTAAAAATTCATACATACAGTGCAGTATAATCAGTGTTTGTGACTGTAAACAACTCCTTCCACAGAACCAAGCCAGAGCACGTTCTTGCTACTGTGCCATGTTATTTTGAATTACATTAAGGTACGCACATGCTTTTAAAGCATCATCAAAGGGTCTCGAAAACTGGATAAAAAACTGTTTTTAATTAGTTTTCTGTCAGCAAGAGTTTGACTCAACTATGAGTTGTCTTAACATGGCTTTTTGTTTTATTATTGTAAAAAAGAAATATGCTTCAGCTTCATTGGGAGACATATTAATCTTCACTACTTGACACATCTTAGTGAGGTCTTAATTGAATGTCATGTTTTGGTCAATATAACACAAGAAGATATTAGAGCAGCATTTTTCTTCAATTAATTTACTTCTCTATCCAAGTGGATCATTGTAGGGGCGTTTAGTGGCCCATAACCCCCTTCCAACCGTCTTTTTATCAGCATATCACTTGGAAAATATTATTACATGTAACAGAGCATACAAATGACCTAACATCTCAGACCTCAAAGAAAAGTACTTGATTACTAGTGATTTTTTTCCTTAAATACCAATGTTTCTTTTGTTTTTATTTCAACCATGGGCATGTTGTTAGCTAACAATTCTCATTTTAGCCACTATATCTACATGAACAAATGACTTCCTTATCCGATAGATTCCAGCTGACGAGTTTACATGGATGCTAGATCAAGTCATTCGATCAGTTGGGTGTTTTATGATGGAAAGATTTAATATAACTAACTGTTATGACCCGACTTAGGGGGAATGAGAAGCGTAACAAAAAAAGAGATCTGTGGACAGTTGTTAAAACAGAAGCTAACAGATTTTATTTTTGCAAGTGGAAATGAGGAACAAACAATGTGTTGGGGTTAGAGAAGCTGCTTAAAGCAAAAACACAATATAACAGCTATGGTCTAACTTAAAATTAGCCAGTTAAAAGCTAAACCCAGGGCTAACCAAACAGGTGGGTGAAAAAGCTGTCCAACTACTCTACAATAGTAACAAAAAGTGAAACAGCTCCAACAGCTAAGCTTATTTAAGTAAAAATTCTTTATACAAAATAAATGGTCTGTACTTATATAGCGCTTTTATCCAAAGCGCTTTACAGTACACATCACATTCACCCATTCACACACTGATGGCGGAAGCTACCGTGCAAGGTGCTCACCACGATCCATCAGGACACCCAAGGCCCAACGCCACCTCGACATGAACTCGACTTGGCTGAGGATCGAACTGGAAACCCTTGGGTTACAAGACGACTGCTCTACCTTGCCGAGCCATGCCGCCCCTATATAATATTATATATATATACATATACATATACATATATACAAACCTAAAATCGAGTGCAACACACTCTAACTTTAACTATTATCTAAGTCAAAAGGGCGAACAGCAAACAAATAGAAAAACAAGTCACCAAGATGAACAGTTTTAACATTGTTGGAAACACTAATCTTACCACACAAATACCACCAACTAAAGCACACGGGCAAAGTTAAGCAAGCCCAGGGCTGTGTAAACAGTTGCCAATGACTGAGCAGTCAGCAGTCTATAGACCCCTATGACGAGCTACAGGGCTGCATGGTGGTGTGGTGGTTAGCACCGCAGCCTCACAGCAAGAAGGTCACTGGTTTGAGCCTCGGCTGGGGGAGGTTCGAATGTGAGGGGCTGGTGGCATTTCTGTGTGGAGTTTGCATGTTCTCCCCATGTGTGCGTGGTTTCTCTCCAGGTTCTCCGGCTTCCTCCCACCGTCTGAAAACATGCATGTTAGGTTAATTGGTGACTCTAAATTCTCCCTAGGCCCTGTTGGCCCTGTGATGGACTGGTGACATCGCCAGGGTGTACCCTGCCTCTCACCTGAAACAATGCTGGGATGGGCTCCAGCTTACCCCACGATAAACCACTGGAAGACTTGAAAAGAAAATATATCTTTTTTCTGAAGAAAATAAGGGTGACATTATTTTGTGTGCTGGATTCATCCTCAGCATGATTCCTGTGTTTCCAATGATTTCACTGTCGAAGCTTTAAACAAGTGCAACGGCTCAGTTATTTTCTGCTTTTGAGAACATATAGTTTTGCTATGTGAAATCACAGCCCCATTCATAGTGATTTACCCAATAAATGAAGCTAAGTTTTACACAACCGGCACACTTTTCACACAGATTGTACCATAATTTGAAGAAATATTTGATTCTACAGCTGCCGTGTGATGCCAGGGACATGACAAAGACTGAGAAAATGATTTCCTCAGACATCCCTTTTTTCCTCAATTTTTGTTTCTTTAGCATAACACTGTCAGAAATACATTTACTTGACTTGGTGATGTTGTGGTGTTATAATGAATAGGGCAGAGCTCAGAATAGTATTCCAGTTCAATTTAGCTCCTGCATCAAACAATTTTCATTCCAGGGGGTCAAATCATGCGGCCACAACGCAGTGTTTTGTCAAAGAAGAACAGATTTGTTAGTGTGCACATCTGACTTGACCACCCTATCATTTTCCCAATAACCTAACAGCAGGGTTGCTTTACCAGATAAAAAGTTGTTCTCAGAGCAATTTTCTAATCCCTTACTTGTATTGTCAGTAGTGCATGTTAGTAAATGAATTTTTGCATTAAATCAAGAGATTTCAGTATAGTTTCATGAGCGGCTCCTAGACTTTGAACCTCGGTTTATTTCTCCCTCCATGAAGGTGAGACCTGGGTCCAAGTTGTGTACTACTTGCCCTTTCTTAGGTTTATTTTTTAAACAGTCAAGGTATTCCTCATTTCTATATGTATTTCCCAGACAACAGAATAAAACCATAACACCTAGTATTGCAAGTGAGTTTGAAATTCACTATTTGTAATGACCACCTTTATTCTTCAACACAATTTAAGCCCTCTTGGACAGACTTCTTTATAGTTTTTTTAAGTTGTATTCAGGAATAGTTCTCCTGGATTCTTCAGGGACTTTCCAAAGCTCCTTTTTCTATGTTGGCTATCAAGATGATCCAAGACAGATTCAATAAATCTGAAATCTCGGCTCTGGGAATTCATCATTCTAGTAGAGCTGTTGTCACTGACTTTTAGTCCAGTTCTTGTGTTATTTAGCATACTTTAGCCTTTTTTATTTATTTTATTTATTTTTTACCTCATTTCCCTTCTTTCAGAATGGCTTCTTGACAGCCACGCTTCCATGGATACCATTTCTGATAGATAGATGGATGGATGGATGGATGGATTGTTCCCCACTGACACCTTTCATCGTTCTTCTATGTGGATTTCCAGAGTATCCTTTGACGTGTTGAACAGACCCTGGGCAGACCCACTTCATCAGCATATCTGACATTTTAGTGGGTGTGAGCCCTAAGCCTGAAGTGGCATTACTAAACAATGACTCTCATGCCAGATACAGGGGAATGGGTTTTCCCATTCAAGTTGCTACACCTTAACGAGGGCAATACAGTGAAAGGCGAAGATCTGCTGGAGTTTCAACATGTACAATGTCAAGCAGAGAAACTATTAGGAGCAAGAAAAGACTGAAAATGCATCTGTGCAAACAATAATGTCTAAGAGGTCTTTGACATCATGGGCAGCATCTGGAGAACATGCTGCATTCGCTGAAAAGAGGAAAAGCTTAAAGTAGAAAAGGCTGCAAAAGAAGCAGAATTACAACTGGGCAAAGCAAAGCTGGAAGTTGAATTAAATGCACTTGCACTTCAGAGAGGCAGCCGCAGGTATTGCACAAGTCGAGACAGAGGCAGCTGAAGATTTAGAAAATTCAGTCAAATCTGATTCATCTTCACAAAAAGCTTTGCAGAGGGAAATTGCAACACGTACTAATAAATATGTTGCACCTCAAGCTGAACTTCTCCCAGAACAGACTCCTGCGTCTGTTAGTGCCACATCACCTGAGCAGCATTATCTGGCAGGAGCTACGTTGCATTGCATCCCACATTGAAAAAGAGCGCAGACATGGATAAATAGCATGAAGAGGATGAGGCCGCCAACAGACCATCTGACTGTAAGAGACCATCAGTTAAGCATGCACCTTACAACAGAAATACCACAAATCATTCAAGGCTCACTTCAACTAGACAGTGAGTTAAAGTCTCCATCAGTGGATTTTATTTGTAGTCTTCAAATTGAATTCATGGTACAAATGAGATGAAATGATGTGCTGAGAGTGAACATCCATCTATCCCTTTTCCATACCACTTAGTCTAATTCAGGGTCGTTTGGAAGCTGGAGCCTATCCAAGCAATTAGCAGAGTAGAGGCAGGATACACCCTATACTACGGGTCACCACTACATCGCAATGAAACGAAAACAGAAACCACAAAATACAGTACAATAATTTGCTACTTTACCAAGTTTCCATTTAAGATGCTAATAAACTTCAAAGTTTAACCAATGATAACAAAAGAGCCTAGCACCAAGCTGTAGGACAGGCTAACATTAGCATGCATATTAGCGTTCATATTTTTAACTAAAAAACTTGTCAACTACCTAAGATTTATAAACTTCTCAATTAACTTAACATAAACAATTATACTATACATACAAGTGTTGAATCTGCTGGGGAATGAGAAGATAAGTTGTTATTTTTCTGGTGTCTCCAACATCTACATACTTAACCAGCCTGCTGTTTCCTACTTCCTTGTCAGCTTCCTACTTCTTGTTTCGCAATGATTTACAAACTTGAAAATAAAAAAAATCTTTACAAAGTAAACGTCTGCGCAAAATGTAGTAAATATTAAATAAACGAACAACAAACTGCTCCCAATGACTTAGAGGCAGAACAATAACACAAAGACCTAGCTTAAACCAGTAGTTAAAAGCGCACTGCTAGTGTAGCATTTTACAGATCTGACACTATACTCACTCACAGTAGATAGTTTTAAAAATAAATTGTTAAAAATATATTCAGCAGAACCAAACAAATTGCAGCACTTTTTGTTTCTTTAATCAGTCATTTCTCTTCCTTATTTAAACCTGGCATCATCAATGCAGCCAACCTGGGAATGTGGGCCAGAGATGTGATTACTTTATGCTATTAGCAGCTTCAATTCACCAGCTACAATTTGAGACAAGGAATGGACTAAACAGTGTGGTAGAGTTATTGTTTCTATTAACATCCATCCATCCATCCGTCCTCTACTGCTTATCTAAGGTTTTATAGTGGAGGCAACAGCTTTAGCAGAGAAGCCCAGACTTGCCTTTCCCAGTCACTTCTTCCAGCTAATCAGAGGGGATCCAAAACAGCTAAGAGTTTTCCCTGGGGCCTCCTCCTGGTGAGACATGTACAAAACACCTCACAAGAGAGGTGACCAGGAGGCATCCTAACCATGCTTGTATCTGTGATCTTTTTTTTTTTTCCACTCACTCTTATAGCTCGTGAAAGTAAGTGCTGGTCAGAAAGAATCTGTATCACAGTGGAAACCGTGCTTATCTCCCGCCTTGATTTTTATGCTCTTCTTAAAATACACCATTGTTAGGAGACTGGTTGGCCTTATTTGAACTTTAGTAACTTAAAAAAAAAAATATATGTAACTTATATAAAACAGGAAAAATTGTACTGTTGTTATCACTTGAATATACACTGGCTGAAAGGATTTTTGTAAGTCAAGAGTCTCTAACACCCACATATTGTTTTGTTTCTTAAGGCTGTCAAGACTGAGTCAAATCCAACAATCCAAATGTCTTTATAACAAATTGGATTTGTACCAGGGGACATAAATAAAACAACCAATGAGCAACAAGGTGTACAAATAACCTCTTAGCCTGGTAAGCAAGATGAAATCATCATACTTCTAGGCATCTAAATAAATTCTGACCAACGATAACTAAGAAATAGAAACATGCATTGTCAGTGCATGTGCATTATACAGTGAGGAAAATAAGTATTTGAACACCCTGCTAATTTGCAAGTTCTCCCACTTAGAAATCTTCGAGGAGTCTGAAATTTTCATCGTAGGTGCATGTCCACTGTGAGAGACA
>JBAMHW010000021.1:21443742-21460750 GCA_037177495.1 Rhadinocentrus ornatus
CTATTCTATTCTATTCTATTCTATTCTATTCTATTCTATTCTATTCTATTCTATTCTATTCTATTCTATTCTATTCAAAAGAGGGTCCAGTAAAGTGCTAGCAAGGTGTACCTAGTGACGTGGCCTAAGAGTTTATTTGGTAGGTTTAGTCATGCTAACCAAATCAGTCCAAGCAGTATTACTGCCAGAAAAAAACTGTATCATTCTCTGATAAAAGTTAGCACATGAGATACAGGATACTAGAAATCCTAGAAAGGATGTTTTTTCATAGCATCATAATATGTTTGTGTGGATAAGTGTGAAACAGTTCATGATAAAACAATGTAAATATCTGTAACTCCTAAAGATCACAGGAATTTATAGGAAATACCTGCAACAACCGCTGCAGCTGCAGACGCCACCTGTAGTTTGCTTTACTACGCACAGTTTTACCACTAATTTCTCTTTTAATATCAAGGTTTTTTGGACTCAAATGTGCGGCCATCTGCCTCATAGCTAAAGCTTGGCTGAAATTAGATAATGTAACATTATTTTAAACACATCAGGAAAACTACAACAGATTGACTGAAAAAGAAAAGAAGAAAAATGATCCAGTCAAAGTCAATCCTATCTAAAATGCCTTGGTATGACCTTGAGAGGGCTTTGCACAGGTGCGTGTTTGTATACCTTAATAAACTCAAGCAACAATATAGAAATGAAGCTGGCTAAAATTCCTCCACAATGTGATAGGCTGATAATGTCATACCCGGCCTTCATGCATGCACAATTTATGTTCTGAGATCATTTTAAGCCTTTTGTGCCTAAAAGAACACAAATGGAACATATTTGGACAAGATTTTCCACTCAGACCCTCAGTAAAAGAAGTTTTTCCTCTACGCTGGACAAAATACTGATTTCTGTTTGCTCCCTACAACTACATGCATACAGTAAACATAACACAATGAGGAGCATCATCTAAATTTTTCTACAGCTTGATCTCTGCACCATGTCCTGTTGCCTGCCCTTACTAGACATCAGTTTTCCCCCACCACTTCCTTTACATTTCCATTTGGTAGTGTGGACCTCCAGCAAAAAGGACTCCTGATGTGATGTCCTTGCGTGAAAAACCTCTGCAGAAAAATTCCAGACTTAAGGCCATTACACACCTACTCCGAATATTTCGTCCGACTAATTTGCACGGCAAAATTTTTGATCGAATCAATGAGAAGTCAATGGAAAGATTCACATCAGTGACGAATTTCCATTAAGCGATTTTGCGAGATTTATTTTTTCAGACTGAGGTAGATTTTTCTTAATATTCGCTTCCGACAGAGACACAATCGACCAATCAGACGGCGTATTGATAGATTGAAAATAGCAATAAAGTAAATACTTCCCGCCTAGATTTTTATTGAATTGTGATACATTTTAATATGTCATGTATTGTTCACCTGATGCTGTTTTTATTGGATTTAAAAGGCTGGTGAGAAAAAACAAACTTACTGTCATGTTTTTAGTTTTTTTTTGTGCTAGGCAAAAATTTAATTTTTATAACGGCATTAATTGCCTGATTTTCTGCATTTAATCGCATTGTTACTCATAAAAGGATTAAAATATAGCGTATTGCAAACTTTTATATTAAAATGACCTCTATATAAACAAACATTCAGTAACTTTTGGTGTAAAAACACTTATTTCTAAAAACAAATAAGCTACTTTTAAAAGGAGTATTTTCTATAAACACAAACAATTAAAGTATCTCTTATAAATCTCAACTTGAACAAATTTATAAAATTTGATTTGATGAGTTCGGCCATCAGGTGTTTTTACCTGCTAGAACAGAGACAAAGCAGAATTAGTCTTAGCAAGTAGAAAGTGAAGGGAAGCTTTTCTTTTCTTTTCCAGTACTTTTCCTTTTCTACTGATAATTTATCATTTTATTTAGAAAACAGATTGAATGAAAGCATCACATTAGAATGATTTTAGCAGTGTTGTGCTAGTTACTGAAAAAAAAACTACTCACAGTTACTAGTTACTTTATTCAAAAAGTAACTCAGTTTGATTGCTTACACCAAAAAGTAATGAATTACTGAGAGGCCACCCCATAAATTAATTCAGGAGGGCGACACCAGGTTGAATTCTACATTTTTTATGCTGCAGGATCTACACAATCATTATAAGCCAGTTAGAGCAGCGGTCACAAATCTCATTACAGATGTCCCCCCGAGAAGTGTTGATGTATTAAAAGTAATTCCAAATGTTTGTATGATTCAACATAAACTCACAACCACGTCCTCGAGGTTAGAAAAAAATCCCAAAGCTACAGAACAGGTGCAACACCTGCAATGCTTATTGCATACAAGATGACAAGTTGAAAATGTCCATTTCATGGCCACAAATTTTAGTTCAGCTTCATAAATACAGCAACACAATCACTCGCCCAGTTGCATAAGCTCCGTTTTTCTTTGACTTTTACCATAAAAAAAAAAAAAAGTCTGAGGCATCAGCACTGACAAATGAAAACAGTAACACACGGTTGAGAACATCCTTTATTAAACACTGAGTCAAGAATAAGACAAGGGGGTTCATGAGATAATGGAGTAATGAAGCCTTGTTTACGCTTTCCCTGAAATGCATCACACACAGACAGCCAGTAGATGGAGCGATTTTTGAATGCATCAATGTTTCGATTCAGTGTGTCCATCTCATGGCAGGTGTGTCAAAGTGACTCAGTGTTTCACGAAGCTTCAGCTTCACCTTCCCTACCCTTTAGGTAATCTAGGGAGGTTTTCTAGGAATTCATATCCCATCCAGGAGGTCTACAATCCAGCTGGGAAATGTAATGTTTATTCAGAGAAAGTGTAATCCATGATGGCCACTTCCTGTCAAACTTTTAACCAATCAGATAGCTTGAATTGATGGTAATGTCCAATACCGTAGCTGTGAGAAACACACTAAAAATCTACGTTTATTTACATTTAACCCCCCATTTTTAATGCACTTGCACTTCACTGGTTTTAACCAGAAGAACCTAGCTTTTATGAACTTTAAATTTTCTAATAAACAGATACATCAATTAAAGATAGCCTGAGGGTTGGACATTGCAATTTCTTGCAATGCATTAAGAACACATGCAATCCACACAGAGGATGGCAGAGTAGCCTCTACAAATAAAATAAAAATAAAAATAAAATTGAAAACCAGCTTGGTCACTGTTGATCTGTGTGTTATTTATACAAAATACTGTTAGTAATAATTGCAGTTTTGTTCTTCTTTTGGTTGCTCTTATGTTGTTACATCTGTTAATACATTAATTTTATATTATTTTTGCCTCCTAACAACTGAGGCTGTTCTGAAAACATGTCTGTGCATGTATAACATACATCATATAGATGCTGTATAAGGGCTGAGGTGCTACAGGCATTTTTACATAGAAACAGGTGGACTTGGAGTTTTAAGAGTTAAATTCCTTCCATTCATCCATTAAACTCAGATTGCTGTGAGATGGTCTTTGCTAGTGAGCCTTGTTTCTTAGTTTCTGCTCCCAGTGCAGAAGAACATATTTCTTTATATCACCAGAGTCCAGAAAGTTGTTGATGTGCTTTTGAAGCAGCTGTGTGTCAATGTGTGTATGCAGTGGCAGATTTGCAGTGTGATAAACAGTGACTATCGACTGCTTTCACAGGATTAATGAGCCAAAAGCAAACGGCTGTGTTGTCTCTGTGACACCGTTAGCTAATCCTGTTGGAAGATTTTAAACCAAAAAAAAAAAAAAGGGAAGGAAAACGCAAAAAAGTCAGCATCACACCGGCATCTAACAATGACAGCATCAGAAATAATCTCAACATAAACCTGTACTGAGCAGATGGCTGAAGCAGATGATCTGTTGAGCACCTCTCCTGCGATGTGACGGTTTTAAAATGACTGATTCTTCTATCAAAAATAGATTCTTTCCATGATAGAAGCTGCTATTTTTTCTTATTACTGACTGTATGTGAGCAGTACTGTAAGTAAGTGGGATCTGCTTCCTTATGCTAAAGGTTATAGGAGGTAATAACTGATTGGGAATCCTTCCTAGAGGGGCACACACTGCTCTAAGAAAAGAACATTGGCATCATGTCAGAGCGATTGGATTGTGAGTCAGCTGCAGTGAGGTTAGGCAAAGTTATTATTGGAACATTTAAAGTGAAGACCAGGAGGAGGCGGAGAAACACAGGAATCCAAAAAGGCTGTTTTGATGTTTCCCTGAATGCCTCACCAATCAGAAAAATCTTCCAAAGGGATGAAACAATATACATCAAGGCTCAACAGGGTTGCTGATTTTCTTTTCTTTCCTTGTTCCAACAAAGCACGTCTGTCTGCAAGTCGGCCTTTCATGTGATGTCTCAGTTCTGTTCTTTCATCTATTCTGATCTTCCTATGAGCAGTCAATGCTGAGCATTTCTCTACAGAGCATAATTAATTGAAATCTCGTTTTTAATTAAATCCTTTAGTCTGTCTGTATTCTTTACCTGCTTGTGTATCTCTCTGAAAAGGTGAAAGTTGTTTTGTTTACACTGTCACGGGAGTCACTTGATGAATCTTACATTAGCTTTTTTTCCTTATAGTTTAACATCTTCTTCCTGGGGCCTTTCTGTGCAAGTCTTGTTGACTGCCAACTGTTTGGACTTGGGTCAACAGGGAGAAGAAGTCACATGAATAATGCATGGTGTCTGCTCTCGGACATACAGCCCTGTCTGTGCTGCCACTGCTCATGCAGACCGAGTTGCCGAGATCATAGAGAACATCAACAGATAAGACAGATACAGAGGAAAAGAGGGGGAGGAGACGTGGAGAGACATGGGAGGATAACGGGCACATAGATGGACAGCTTCCTCGTCTAAAGGGGAGGTTGATACAAATTGTGAAAGCACTTTCTTTTTCCCATACTAAGCTGTTAATGATGTCCGATACAGTTTAGGAGAAATTCCAAATGACAAATATGTGAAGGAAGCTAAGCAAAGGAAAAAAAGGGGAAAAACAAAAACAGATTCTGTCTTTCAGACATTAAAATGGAGCATTGGCTTTAATAGAATATGTTTAGTGGATATAGCTTAATTTTAATCTTGTTATTAATACTAATCTTAAATAAGTCAGATAAAACTTTGAAGCGCAAAAGGTTGAATACTTTAATGTACTTATAAAAATGAGAATGAAAAATATTGATGGAGGGTGTTTATATTTACTACAATTTCGGGGTATTTCATTATATCTCACTCTGTACTTTGACTTTGAGGAGCTTAGTAACACTTTAAATTACCCAGTACCTTATGAAAGTACTTTTATTTTATTTTATTAATTTGTTTGATCAAAAATTCAAACGACAAAAGATTTCTAATGAATTAACATCTTGTTTCTTACTGTTTTTCTTCCAGATTCCTTCAACAAAATCATGTCAAGGAATTGTCTTTAGGTGTTACTACTACTATACTGTGCAGAAAACATTTATTTATTTATATTTGCTTAAAGGCAGACACAAGACTTTCTTGTAACCTTTTAAAGTGGTCTCAAGGGATAGTTCTCCAGGATTTCTGAAGGTCTTTGCACCCGTTTCTTGTCAGAGGAATGATGGTGTTGTTTGTCAAGCTACTTAAAACTGGCCTATAATTATTCAAGAATGAATAAAGGCTCCTAACTGAAGACATGAACCAAGGTTGTAACAGCAATAAATAAAAAAATAATTAAATAAACAAACAAACAAATAAATGAAGGAACAAATAAACAAAAACTATTTTAAATTCTGTCTTAATGCGTTTTGTTACTGGCAGGCTGTCACAGACCATTTGTTTACATTTCTTCAGTTGCATCTACACTACTGCTCAAAAGTTACGGACAATTTTCCCATCAATGTAGAAAGTGATCCCAAACTTTTGAGCGGCAGTGTAGATAAAACTGCCAATGATTACTCAGTTTGACAGATACAGTATGAAATAAGATTTTAACACAAACAAGGGAATCCATGTGGACTTGTTAGCTGGAAACTTGACACATCTCAGCATGATGTGCTGTGTGGAGGATAAAGAAAGAAGTGTCAATGTAGTAAATAAAGGTGAATTATCCTTAAGAAACTTGACCTTTAGTTGATCCATCCACTGTTTAAAGAAGCCTCATGCGAGATGGTCTCCATGAAAGGTGGCTGTCTTGAAGTCATTTTTAAAAAAGAGAAAGTGGGAAAAAAGGCTGGGGTATGCCAAATTACACGCGGGTGTTGAGCTCTGATGGAGGGACGTATCCTCCTCAGAGCCTGGACCTAAGAAATAATGGAGTAGTATAGGATCATCTGGACAGAGAATGAAACAAAAAGGCAGAAAGCTTCCTAAGAACAGTTTAGAAAAAAAAAAAAAAAACAACCAAAAAACTTATCTAAGATGGTTCGGGTGCTGAAGAGTAACAGTGCTCATACCAAATGTTAATTCCCAGGCTTATTATCCAGAGTGTGTTTTTCCTTGTATACTGCATTTCCATTTGCATGTCCAATAAAGCGGCTGCAACTATTCTCTGGTTCCCTGGAAATGTATAAAGAAATTAGTGGTGGCTTAGATGTCTGCATAGTTCCTCAAACACATGTTTCAGTTCTTTTGGACCAAGCTTGGATAAATTTATTTCTCTCTTTTCACCTTTCTCACTGTTGAGCTAAAATTACTACAATCTAACAATCCTGCCTTGCAACGAGTTCTAGTTTCAAGTTTTTGGTTAAAAATGCAAAGTATTGGCAGCTGAGTGTAGAACTGAAACTATCTCCATTACCAAAAACTTTCTAAGTGGTTTAAGTGAAGCAACTCTTTATAGACAGATAAGGTAGAAGTAGTAGAAGAGTAGACTCATTCGGAAGAAGATGGGATGAATGAGGATAAAATGCACCATAGGAGGCAGCTAGGTGGAGAGGAGTATGTGCAAATACCACAGCGAGTGCTAGGCAGATCGGCCATCTGGACCTCTGAGCCGAGAGCTTGACATGTTCCAAGTGCAGCAAACATGGAGCTAATTCACTGAACATGGCCCCCCTCCTGTGATATCCAACACATCACACAGGAAGCATAATTAGAGGAGCGATGGGGCCCACAGTGAGCGTCACCGTGAAAAAGAACGGTCGAACTCAGATCAATGCTCCGCTCTCTAAATTAATGAGGCTAATGTTGATGTGACAGCCTCGTCACAGGAGATCTGTGGGGAATACGACACATTTAAGCAGGTACAAATGAAGAGTACAAGCGTATTAAATCACATCGGGCAGCAGAGACTCTTCACACATAGAGTAAGACCACAGGAATGATTAATTCATATTTTAATTTGACCAATTAATATTGCTCACCAGTAAAGTCATTATCTTCATTATAAAACACACTGTTGAAAGTGAACAAAGAATACAGCTGCTTACTAAATATCATGAAATTCAAGGGGAAAAGCAGAAATTTACAATAGAAAATGATCATTTTCCTGTGTAGAAAGACAATGTTTAAAGGTTTAAACCAACAATCCACAACTCAGTGGGTGTCAGATGGAATTAAGACAAAACCAGACACAAGCAAACGCAGGACCGCACACAGCAGCAACTGCAGTCTTTGTTGCAGAAGGGGGAGGCGGGCTGATTATTTAAAGGAAAGTGAAGCATGTATTTAAGAAAAGTTACACTATGTCAAGCAGTGCTTAAAGTTATCGTTCCGACAAGATCTTACCGCTGATGCAAGATCACTTGCTCACAAAGACAGACACGTCACACACATTAAATTAAGAAAAAAAATTTATAAAGGTGAAATGAATTGAGGCTTCTTTAGATTTTATTTTTACGAGAACAAATTCTGGATCTGTTATGACTTACTTTTGGGTGAGCCAAAGGCCAAGGAAACAACTGTATGGCTCTTTGGTATTTGGTGCTGAAATTGGCAGAAACACATATTCATAAAGTACAACAATAACAACATTAGAATTTCCAAAAATTACATTTTACGCTTGATGGGAGCTTTTTATTTTTTCCTCTTTGTTATCTCTCTTTAGAGAGAACTCAAAAAGAGAAAGTCAAGATTTGATTGCAATTAAAGACAAAAATAAATGAACTTCACCAACATTCATTGGCTCTGGGGGAAAGTTTGCTTCATTCAATGTTCCAGTTGCTGCCGACTTGATCTCCACAAGATGAAGCCCGACAACAAAGTGACTCACATTAGAATGTGTGGGGCACCATCATAGCATGTAATACGCCTTCATTAGAAGAAAAGAAAAAAAGCATGGATAGATTATAAGGAGAGATTTAATAAGGATTCAAAATATGCAACTCTACTTTAAATTCTACACAGCTGTGTTAGCAGAGCAGTCAAAGCTACTTGTCCTGTGCATTTTCACTAATGGCCCATTGCGTCCACACTTTCTGTACATCACCCTCATTGTCCCCAAGGCCATAATAAGTAATTAGGCCTTAAAATTAACTTTCACATTGATTATAACATCCCTTGTAAGAGTCTTTGTCCAGGGCCCTGCTGTTCTCCGTACAGTATCCCTGCATGTCCACACTCGTCATTCGTGTTGCAATGAATCATTATGGATGCATCAAAGCTGACAACCAAAAAGCCCAGGAAAAAAAAAAAAAAAAAAAAAAAGGAATAGAAGACACTATAAAAAAGAACAGTATCATTTCCTCCTCCTCTTGGTCCATAGTTGCCTTTGTTTGCACGGAGTACAATTTTCGGTGTATCCTTGGATTAGAATTGTAGGGGTGGGATCCTGGTGGACTCTCTGCAAATGTCTCTCGTCTTGCTCTAGTGTATGTGCGCCATCCGTTACAGTTCTTTGTCTTTTCTTTAGAGTTAACGGATAGTAGGCACATCTCCCAGCCAGGCACCAGGTAGGGGGCGTGGACACGTATACTCATTCTGCAAAAACAGAAGAAAAAGACAAAAAATGAAGTTAAAAGTACATACCACCTGGTTTGTGCCAGTTATCTGGTGATTACAATGGAAAGTTAATTGCAGTGCCCTGTGATTTAATAACAGTACAGTTGGGGTGACAGTTAAAGTAAAGATAATTAGGGCAAATAACTAAGCAGATGATAAAATCCCACGTGGTTAGACATCTTACAAGTTAAACTAAAATAAAACCCTGATATACTGCACAAATAAATGTATCTTATCCTAAATTAAATAGTCAAACAAAAACAATTAGGTCACCTTGCCTGTTAAACGTGAACATAAACTGCAACTAGTTTAGTGTATTAATGTAACAAGAAGGGCAATTTTAGTACAAAGATGTCCAAACCTCAATGTCTGAAAAATTGGGTAAATTTATTAAACAATTTAGTAAAAAAAAAAAAGTATTTTTAAAACAGCATTTGAAGCTTTAATACAGACTTTACTGACTTTAGAAAATATTAACAAGTTTTTAATTTGAACCTTGAAACACACTTGAAAAAACTGAAATAGAGACATGTTTACTTTTGCAACGCAACAGGATTCCTTATAATTGAACTTTTAAATCATTTGAGAGTCTAGGTTTTGATTTTTTAAATTTTGCATGACAAATCTATGTCCTTTCTGGCTGAATATCAGATTTTAGCTTCAGGTTTATGGTTGTCTCCATTTCATAATGCACCATTTACAATAGGGGACCAATTCAGGCTGCAGGCAGGTCAGTCAAGCAAACACATTCTGTGTCTGTGAAGCCACAGATACTAATCGTGCACAAAGAACCTTGGATCTATTTGGGAATAAATGCCACCTCAGTTGTAGCATATGGGTATGCTAATACATGTCACAGAAACACAAGTTATCCATGCCATTGACATTGATGTATCCCCATACCATCACAGAGGCTGATTTTTGCAGCGTATTGTTATAACAGCCTGGATTGTCTTTCTCATCTTTGATTATTTCAGTTTGTTTTTGAAAAAAAAAACTGAAACGTGGACTCATCCGTTCGCAGAAGACTTGTTCAGGTGAGAAGAACTTGTGAACTCCTTACAACATAATGTAGTTTCAAGTTAAACTTCTGCACATAGTGGAGGACTGTGTTGAGTGAAAATGTTTTTTTAAACATGGGGCATGATTTCCATTAAAGTTTCTCCAGATTTCAAAATGTTGTGCTTTGTAGTTGTTGAAAGACAACAATTCTTTGCTACCATATTATGTCTTAGTTTGTCACAAAGTGGTGAGTCACAAGTCTTCTATTCATTGAAAGTCCAAGTCTTTGGTGGATGCTCCTTTTTAATACCCAACCCTGACACCCTCGTAAGTAACTGAAAGAAATTTTCTGATTGATTTTTTTTTTGTTTCTTTGTTTGTCAGTTTGTTTACTTCTTCTTAAAAATATGTTACCCAGATTTTTATTTTGTTAATATTAAATTACAATGAATAATTTATTTGGGCTTTAATCTTTAAAATATGACAGATTTCCAGATTATAGATGGAGGTTTATTGATTGCTTTTTACTAAATTTACCCAAATCTTTGAAACCTGGATTTTAATGATAAAGAAATACTAAAACTAAAAAACAAATATAGTGATTAGGTAATTTATTATTATTATTATTATTATTATCATTATTATTATTATTAATGTAATTTACAGTCACATCTCGGTTGCCAGGATAAAATGACTAGACAGGCTTGTTTCAAACTTTTAAATCACCAGAAAGAGAAAAATGGACCTTTTAAATGTTTAGGCTTTATCCAGAGACTAAGTCAAAGTGGTTAAAATGTAGATTAGTGTGAAATTTGGACATTTTTACTTTGTTCAAGAGCAACAAGCTTTGAACCAATTTCCACACTAATAGCTGTAGAGCTACTCTAAGCTCTCAGTTTTCAAGCCAAAAACACCTTTATTTTTCAACTTAACCTTTAAAAGAATCTATTTGTGGCATAGCTACAGGTAAATGAGGATTGACTTTATAACACAAATGTGCTGAGTTATGACAGGATAAGCAATATCTAAAGTTCCTCCAAGTGTGCTTTAAACCATCCCTGCCCAATTCCTTTTTTTATGCTTCAGCTGCATTTGTTGTCAGTGTGAAGCAGAACTCTCTAACACAGGATTCACACAAGTGTGCCCTGAGCGCAACTTTGATTTAAACATTATCAAACGGGTTGGCAAGTCTTCACTCAACTCTTTATCTTCCTCTCAGGTGGATGGGAGTAAAGATCAGACTGCAGCACAAATTGTCATACCTCAGACAATTTCAACAGGGTACAAAAACAGAAGGAAATCACAGCCAGAGCTCAGGCTGTGCTGAGAACACATGCACAAGAAAAGAGAGGCAGAAAAGCTACATTCAAGGAAGACCTGTGACCTTTAATGGGAAAAAAATATTCTTTCTGCTTTTGACAAAATTGCAGCATTTACCTGGTAATTTCTGTCAAGTCACACTATAATCAGCATCATAGAGATGATTGACCACATTACAGCTGGTAATGGAGCATGCATTGGTATTGACAACTTTATTTATCTTGTGTAGTCATAGAAATCAGCTCCTGATTTTTCATGCTCCTTGTAGGAACTCGAATACACTGCAGTCCTGTAGCTCCAATTAGAAACAGATTCAAAGCACAACTCTTAATATTCCAGCCCTGTTCTCGGAAATCTTGCTGAGCAACAGCAGGAGTGCCTTCCTCGTATGACAATGCTTACAGGACCAACTGTTAGTGGCTCATTTTTCTTTATTTGGAACTAAAAAGTTTCACCAACCCAATGTTGACAAATCGGTTTACTTAATGTTTCCATTTCTTGTTTTCCTACAGTTCCGTTCTTGTTTATCATCAGCTGGGACAGGCTCCAGCATCCTATTACACTCTACATAATAATGTGAATATAGCTGATGGATGGATATTGTAATAATAAATAGTTATTTCAGCACGACTGTTGTGGTTCCTGCTCTGGTGTGTTGCAATAGTGGGCGTGCCTGTTTCCCTGGCAACTGGATCTTCACCTGCACCTGATTCTGCAATCAAGCAGCAAGTGGATATAAGACCAGCTCAGCCTTCCTGTCATCACCAGATAGTTGATTTAACCAGTGGTAACAGCTCTCGGCCAATTCAAGATTTTTTGACCACCTTGTCTTTGTCTGCCTAACTTACTCTTATTTGCTCTGCTCTAACCAGAGATCCTGCCTGCCTGTCAGACTGCCTGTTTGCCTGCCAGTCACATCCTCCTCTAGTCATTCATCCGTTGATTCCCCAAATAAACATCTTACTCATTTCCATTGCAGTGTCTGCGCTTGGATGCTGTTTTCCACCTTGAACACGCAACAACGACTCAGATTTGTCGCCTCATTGACATGGACATCAGAGGTGTTATTTGAAAAACTCATTACCTCAAAGTGAGTTTCTTCAAGTGTTTGGGTAAATGAAGGGTAATTTAATATGCGCTTCTGCTCGCACCTCTTCAAACATTTTAAAGCCATTAGTTGTTTAGCTGCTTTTAGGCAGAAGTTACAGACAGTGCTTATTACATCCATATGTGCTTGATGGCTCAGGATGTTTTTAATGTTGTCAGACTTTTCTAATGTTACCTGTATAAGTTGATGGCCACTGAAAAGCAGCAGTGAGGACAACTTGTTATCAGTTATCAAGGATATGAGCTTCATGTCTGCAGACATCCCCCTGGGAGAGGCCAAGCCAGCGGCTGAGAAATAATCACAATTCTCAGCTTTGGTTCTGAGACATTTTGAACAACCGGATGAAAAGGTGCGGATACATGGTCAAATTTTACTTTGTATGTTTTTTTTTTTTGTGTGAGGCAGCTTCCACAGAATGTGATGCTGACCAATTAACTAAACATTTACCTAAATGATGCCATTGTGTTCTTTTCTTGATTTTTTTTTAGACTTCCCAATTAAAATGGTTCCTAAATTGCCTATAATTTGACATGTCTTCAGCCCTGTAGTGAATTTATCAATATTCTGCAGTTAAAAGTTATCCTTAAAGTGGCACAATAAAACAGAATTTTGCACTTACGTGCCCCCTAAAGATGGCTAATTCAGCATTCTTCTTGCATCCTGTTTCTTCTCTGAGCTCTCTCCAGTAAATGCAAGTCTGATGTCTTATCTTCATGACTTGTCTCATCTCTTGGTCTGTAACTTTCTCTGATTTTTTTCCTTGCTTCCTCTTAAAATGTCCTCATGGGTTTCCTTGCTGAATTAACGATGGTACACATCCAAAATATCCTGCATATTCATGGCCAGAAAGCAAAACACAGCTATGATGCTCCGAGCCAGAACACAAATTTGTGAAGTGTGATTTCTTGGTCCTGGGATGCCGCAGAGCATTGATCGCCCCAGCAATGTGCACAATAAGTAAGTCAGAAACCCAGAGTTTAAGATTGGAAACTTATGGAGTATTGCTTTTAGAATTGCTTTTTAAAATAGCAGTCTACAATTGGGTGTCTTAAAAAAGATTTTTCATGTCAGTACTCATAGGATTAATGATTATTAAGCACATTCATGTTTTTTTTAACACCAACCGTGACTCATGGTGAAGCTGAAAACTCAATATAAGGTTAGACATGGCAGGAACTTGGCTGTCAGGTGGATAAGACCACTTTCTACTCTGTCCTACATTCCCAACATGTAATAACTCTTCTTCTGTGATAGTCATGCAAAATGTATGCATGGTTTGCAAAGGAAAATACAGGTATGAAATGTTTTTTAGAACGTAATGTTTTTACATCTTTCGATGTCACAGTAAAACTGTTGTCATCTTACATTTTTAACATGCAGAAAGAATCAGGCAACAATTATGAAGCCCAGAAAGTTAGTAATTTTCCTACGTTAGAGGCACTTTTCAAAAGACACTGCTGTGCTTTGTATTGTGGACCAACACAGCTATAAACTGCTCTTTGGAAGAAATGAATTTGGAAGAAATAAAAAGTTGAGCAAAGCATGGGATAAACTTGGCCAATGTTCTGGTCAGGGGGTCCTTCCCTCCCACCAGTGTGGAATACCAGCTTCACAGTGGTAGCTGCGGGCTATTTGCTGCTAAAGATTATATGAAAACTTCTGATGCTACGTCGTAACACATCAGCTTTACCCTACCCTCACAGCACCAGAAATTAGTTGGATAAGTAAATGTCCAGAAACAAGTCAAAAGGTGAAATAATATAGATGGAAAAAAGAAGAAAAAAAACTTTTGAGGATACTCGCCAATTCCTTAAGCCATTTTTAGGACTGCTAGTAGTTAGGAAAAAGGACAGGGAAAAACAACATCTGGCATTGATTCTGATAGTTTCAAACTAGACAACGTCCCCTTCAGACTCAGAGATGACTTGGCTGATGTTGCACTGCTGTCGTTGGTCCCCTGACACATTATCAAAGGGGAAAGTAATTACATGTGCGGCAGTGCAACTTGGCATAGCCTCTCAAGAAGAGAAATCAAGAACTGTTTCATGCAGTGATCTAAAAGGTCATTGTTTGCAGTCTATAAGGACTTAATTAATATAAATGGAGGCATAGCAACAGCTGTGTATTATATAACTGGTTGTTATTTACTGTAACAAGTAAATTTAAGATTTACAAAGTTGTAATAGGTTAAAAATTGTATTTAAAGTTAATAAATGACCATATATCATATCATAAAAATTATACTCAAAATATTATCAAGGTCATGATTAAGGTACTATGTTAACTGCTACAGTGAATAAATTTGTTTAATCATTTTTTTGATTAAAGGTGTCATAACCTGGTCTTTTCATGTATCAACTGTCCTCTAAGTGTCTTTAAATATATTTTTGAAAACTTAATAAACAAATAAAATCGAACATAGAGCTTGTTCTGACCCTTTGCTCATACCACAACTTTGTATTGTGAGAGTTCATGCAAGCTTTTGACTAATGTTAATGAGGTGTGCGCTGATTGGCTGCAGGGAGGCCAGAGTCAGAAGGGGCGCTGGCCCAGTGCATGCACAGTGTGTCGGACTTCAAAACATCAACAGCTTAGTGATGGCGAGCTAACCTGACCGAGCAGCAGCTTAAGGAATTCAACCTATAAATTCTGAACCGGACTGAAGATACAGAGATGGTAGAAGAAGCACATTTAGAACAAAATGAAGACAAGGGGCTCATTTTTACATTAAACCTTTAGGCTCATCCCTTAGCATTAGCGTTAGAATTAGCATTAGCTGCATCAGCTTAACTGATGGTCAACATCTTCAGACAACTTGTTGTTATGGCGACTGCGGTAGGCTGAGCAGATGATTTTAGGTGTGGAAGAGGGGTTGGCTTATTCCTGTAATAATGAAATCCCAGGAGCAAATTTACCCCTTGTTGGCGGTTCTGCTAAAAACAAAGCGCCCAGGCGGAAAAAACTCGACCGTCTTTAAAAAAAAAGGCTTTCAGGGAAGTTAACACTTCGGCCCAACATGTTTTAACTTGAAAAAGTGCAATTTCCGGGTGATGACTCCTTAAATGTCTACTATACCAGGCATTTTGTGCACATAAATAATATTCAGTGGATAATAAGTTTTGTCTTTTCATGTCATGACTGCAGGTTCATATTTTGAACAATAAGGAACATTTAGTTAAAGTGCTAAATATTTTGAGTGCTAAATATAAAGGTTCACTATGAAGAATGAAAGGACTCAGATCAAGTTAAATTTTTTAATACTGAATTAAAGTTTGATCAAAGGCTACAATCTGACATGTAACTTAAAAAGACTCATGTCAAATGTTATGCCTTTAGCATTCAGTTTGTCTTATTTCAAAAAATTTTATCTGCAGAGGCCTGATAGACTTTTCTGTTATTCAAGTTAGACATAAGTTAAACTAAAAAGGTAAATTGGATGAATGGATGGATGTAAATATACATGTTGAGCTAAGATATGTTTGCAGTACAACCAGAGATAGAATTTTTAGATACTGAGTTTCAGTTGGAGTCTGTTTCTAAAATAAACAGGAGGATAATTAAAAGTCTCAGCTGTGCTTAACAAGCCAGTTTGGTCTCATGGTAAAACCTGAAATAGGCACAAAGTGAAAATCAATGTTTTCATGCAGATAGAAATGAATTATACATTTGTTTTCTGACACCTAGCATTACTTTCAATGTAATGCATCCTAACTGGAGGTTACTGTCTCTGGAAATGTGGCAGGGCTTGCGAGAGCACAAAAGAAGAATTTAAGACAATTTAAGACAAAGTTTAACAAGCAAAAACAATGAGTATTTCAATCTGGGTTGAGTCATTGGATCATCTTCACCAGATAATTCGTCCCGAGCTATGAGATGAAGTTCTGGTTTCACATTTGAAAAAAGGATCAGTCCAGTTAGTGTACGGTCAGGTGTAACTCCAAACTATGTGCTGGAACTAAGGTTAAAGATGAAGGTTTTCCTCCTGTTAAGAGGGGTATTTTCCCGCTGCACTAACGTCCACCACCCTGTGCATACTCAGGATGGGGGATTAAATTGAAGATGGTAGGAGGAAGGATGCGCACCTGTTTAGAATTTACCATGAACCAAATTAAAGTAATTTGAAAGCTCATCTACAAACAAAACTACTTTAAAAAGATTACCACATCTAATACTTAACTTAAAAATAGACCAAGATACAAAATAAAGACAACTATAAAAACAAACTTTACTCAACTTGGTTTTATCCAGTGATGTCAATGCTGTAAATTATACCTTTATTTGGGAAGTGCTGGGCTGGCTCCTCTAAACACTAGTCTTGCTAGGCAGTCCTCCACTGCCTCACAACGTCCCGAGTCAAGGTCAGCAGCCCCCCATCCCCACTGTACAGCAGAACGAGGGAGTACCCGGAAGAAGTGCCCTACAACACCCCCTCCAAGGACTCCAAAACTCTGACCTCTGAACTGCCATTTGGTGCATAAGCACAAACACAGTCAGGACCCATCCCCCCACCTCAAGGCTGAGGGAGGCTACCCTTTCGTCCACCGGGGTAAACCCCAACGTACAGGGGGCAATGAGCATGCCCACACCTGCTTGGTGCCTCTCACCGGGAGCAACTCCAGAATGAAAGAGGGTCCAGCCCCTCTCAAGGACAGTGGTTCCAGAGCCCAAGCCA
>JBAMHW010000021.1:21468031-21498308 GCA_037177495.1 Rhadinocentrus ornatus
TACGTTTGTAAAACAGTCAGAAAACATGTCTTACCTTTGCTAAAAAGTTTCTTATTGTCTTTTGGGAGCAGTTTCCCGTCCAAAAATCATAATGTTCCGCCCATCTGCATGGGTTTTAACATATAACAATAAAACGTTGGTTCTTTTTCTTCTTTCTTTACTTCTAGACAGAAAACGTCTCTTCATTTTAATAAACCCGCTCTCTCCCGATTACATCAGACGCACCGCTGCAGCAGGGAAGGGAGATGCGACTGCATGCTTCTGTAATCATAACCAATGAGCAAAAACATCCACAACAACAACAAACAAACAAACAAAAAAACAACTACAAAGTAATGCGCTTTGGTTCAATAGATAATTATTTTATCACTTTCAATTCATTGAATTAATTTACATGTGTTTTAGACTGTATTTTGACCTATTTTAGCACTTTATTTTATGTATCTTTAAAATGTCTACATATGTATTTGATTATTTTTAGGTTTATTTGATCTTTGTTTTAGCTTTTTAACATTTTTACTCCAGTGTCCTCATGGGGACCCACCACACTGGGGGCTCCGCCTGCTCAGTCTGCAGGGTTGCTGTTGCACTAATTGCCCTGTCTGGATGACTGGGGTTCTGCACTGCAGGCCTATGGCTGTGATGGGGACCTCAGCCTGCCCTGATCTGGGTGGTTTCTGTGGTGGCACCCCCTGTGGTGATGGGTGGGCTTGCTCCTGGCATGGATTGATCCCCAAAACATTGCATCCTCACAGCAGTGTCAAGCCAGAGTTTTTTTTTTTTTTTTTTTGTATATACATTCGATTAAGAGCCAGAAGATTAGGGTTAGAGTTCTTGTTTGGGTAAAATAAAGAGAGAGGAAGAAATAGGAGAAATTGGGGGTGAGGTAGATGCGTGTTTTTTTTTGTGTATGTGTGTGTGTGAATATATAAGCATGTATAACTGTGTCAAAGAAAAACTAGAATATTTTAAAATTGCTCTGTTATACTTTGTTATGTGAAGACTTGTTTTATTTTATCATGCATAAATAGTCTTTATTATATAAAGCACTTTGTGTTGCTTTTTGGTATAAAAGCACTTTATAAATAAAATTTGATTTGATCACAGCACAGCAAGCAGGCTTGCAATGGTTTGAATGTGACCTTAGGGGAAGACATCACTTTAAGCCGTTGCTTTTAGTCACAGTTTCTGACTCAATGAGTTGTATGAGAACAGAAACATTTAAACAGTATGGGAGCAGCTATAGTACGATAAAGGATGGATTAATATAGGAACAGAAAGTAGAGAAGCACATTGTTCAAAGCAGAGTGCAGATGCACCATGGTGTTATTACCAATAAGCAAATCAATGTATGAAGTCACATGGCAGAATTTGCCAACCTTTTTTTTTTTTAGCAGAGCTCAGCTATATTTAATTTAAAATACCAAAGTTGGCAACACTGCCCCTGTTTGGCTACAAAAGCTTAGGAGGCAACCACTGAAGGTGAGGCACACACAATGTTCCACACTTAACTTTTTTTTACGGTTGAGTACACTATCTGGATGCACATTACCAACAGCATGTAGCTTTATTGCCAGTTTGTAAAAAGGTGTACAATGCATATGTAATGTGAGAACACAGGAAATTCTATAGGTTTTAAAAAAGCATTACATCATCATCATGGAAGCTGAACATAGTGATTGAAAGGCAATCCAATCCCAAAACACACAGTTAGCTCCACAAGCAGCCAGAAATTATCTTAATCTGAACAAAAACAGTAAATGCCACATGAATATAGAGGATCCTGTCTCTAAAATAGCTACACAAAACAGCTGCATCACCCTATGTTCATCATATTCTCTTCTAAAACTGGATATAGGCCAAGTCCGCTCTATTGATGCAAAACTCAAATTACACTTGACTGCAGAGGAAACAGGTAGAACTTCACTGCAGACAAATGTGCCAATGCAAGATTGAGTCAAATACACAGTGTAAAGTTTCAACCTTAAGAATTGCAGAATGCCGACATCCACCGAGTTTTACCACCAAAAGGGGAAAAAACCCACATCCAACTCCAGACTTGTACTTCCAGATTTCCATGTAGATTCAGGATCACTCTTTTCTTTTCAAGTAGTATAAAAAGGCTATGGCCAAAACCACTCAGTTCCAAACACAGTAGTATATTTAAAATTGTGACCCATGAAAACAGTCACTGCAAATTAGTTTTAACCACCATTATACAAAATACAATATTACATCCCTCTTTAACCATTTAATTAAACCATCGAAACATTTACTGATAAAGCAAAAAGAAAATCTAACTACTACTTCCCCAATCTCACCCCTCTCCTCCTGCTACTTGGTTAGTGCCACCCAAGCTAATTAAGCAGACCAGGCCCTTGTTAGCAACACTCATGGTTGCGCCTCCATGATAGTGCTAATCTCCAAAATCACCTCAGAGAGACAGAGAGAGATTAGAGACACACCCAAACTTGTACTGAAAATGAACAAAATCAGTGTATTAACCAAATAAATAGGATCCATCTTTAGTGGATCGATACATTAAAAAACCCCAAAGAAATACAAAGAAATGGCATCAGGGTGTAGTGTATCTGTGTGTGTGTAACCACATACTGAGCACCTGCTTAGTGAGGGAGTGTCTGCATCTCCCTCACACACAGATATGCAAGAAAGAACACAAAATTGCATTCTGCTTCTCATCTAAACATGTCTTTGCATAACAACAAGGTACATCTAAGATTCATCCCACGGTGGTATGCTCCTATATCATGTCACAGATTCCCATGCGGAAACTCAAAAAGCCTGTCAAACACTGAAGCTGACGAACATTCATTAAACTTCCATGAACACACAGTTAGAGCATGAGATGTCTTGCCTGACAAACAGATATTATTCCCAGATTGTTGGTGAAAAACCAGCATTCATTAAAGTTATGGCTCCAACCAGACTGGCTTATTTATAATTTAATTTTACACTCTGAGCTAAAGGGAAGGTATCCTCATAGGGATCATGAATATTTTACACTCATTACTTTTGTGAGTCCTTCATAGAAAACAACTTTTTATAGTTATCTGAAAAAATCCCTTGTAATGATGCTTTCAAAACTTCTGAACAATCAAGTCAATGATTTGTGTGTGGACCTCTTAGTCTTTAAAAAAAAAAGCACTACTTCTCATGAGTACATGTGTGTTTGGTTTCTTAAGGTACTTTGAGGTACAGTACACATATGTTGCCCAATGCATCTTTGAAAACTTCCCCCAGATCTTCAGAGGATTCCAGATGTCTCAGCTGCATCTGTCTTTTCATGTGATCTCTGACGGACTCCATGAATAAGTCTCTGTAGGTCAGACCATCTGTTGAAGTTGACTTTTTGTAGTTGCGAAAGAGTTCTTACTCTCTAAGCCTTGAAACTTATTGCCTTTGCCATCAATGCAGCATCAATCCATTTTCTACTACTTATCTAAGTTTGGGTTGCAGGAGCAGCAGCAGACATACTCCCTGGGTATTCCCCAGGGTCTCCTCTTAGTAGGATGTACCCAGAACATCTCACCGGGGAAGGCATCCAGTAGGTATCCCAACCAAATACCTTTGGATTCAGAGAAGTAGCGATTTTACTCTTTGCACCCCCCTTGATGACCAAACGTCTCACCACTAAGTGAGAGCCCAGACATTTTCTCCCTTGCATTCACAGTCTTATTCTTTTGCTCACTACCCACAGCTCATGACCAAAGGGGAGGGTAGGAATACAGACTAATCAGTGAACCAAGTACCTCGACTTTCAGCTTGGCTCCTCATTCACCATGACAGACCGATGCCGAGCCTGCATCACTGCAAAAACTACCCCTGCTACATTCTTCCCATTTGCAAACGAGAGTTGAACTCCTTCACTTGAAGCAGGATTTTATTCTGGACCTTAAGAGACCATGTCACCCTTTTCTGGCTTTTACCTTTGGCAACTGTAAAATATAAACGTATGCACTGAAATAGACGGGTGTTACATTTTTGTCACAGAATGAACAGTAATACCGTCCAGCCATACATTTCACTCTATTAAATCCAGTTGGAAAATTCAGCTCTGCATTTGACCCATCTCCAGATGTACTAGAGAGCAGTGGGCTGCCATGTTTCAGCACCCGAGGGAGCATTTGGGAGGTCTTAAGAACGTTGCTCATTATCTCAGCTTAGGATGTTTTCTTTTTACTTTTTAGCAACATTGATATTCCACAGCTGGATTTTTGCTTTTCTTTGAAGAAAAAAGGGAAGTTAGCTACCCACAAAGCCATATTGCTTGTGTTTGCTACATTTTTATATTAGTGATTTTATTTTCACATTGAGAATTAAATCAATATCTTTGATGACTTGGAATGACTTGCTGTGCAAGGTGTAGTTATGAAATTAAATACAAGTTGTCAAGGGAGTAGAAAGTCCTGCTATATAACATGTTGTTTTTCTCTGGATTGAGGCGGTATAATTAATCAACTTCTATGAGCATGAATAACTCATTGCCAAAGTGACACAAGGGAACTAAGGGTCTGATCTGTGATTTTTCATAGTATGGTGGAGAAGAAAGTGTGAGGCAGCACACCCCCTGTGCTCATTCCTATCAAATATCTCTACAGCAAAAGATGTGAGAAATGTTCTTTTTTTCTTTTTGTGGGTTTGTATGTTTTCTTCAAACACTAGTTCATTAAATATTTACATGTAATTTAAATTTGTACTCGCTGACTTAATGAAATTCAATCGTGATGACTCAATACAATTTTGATTAGAAGTGATTATGATAGATATGTTGTACACTTGTACTATGAATTTATTTCACTCAGCCAGTATTTTGGCCTGTGGTTTCATGGAGGAGGTTTTGGCAACAGAAGGAAAAAACGATGCAAATTAAAATGGACTATTTTATAATGTAGTGGCCATGATAAAAACCTTTTTGGATGATTAATTATGTTCTGTTGGGATATCAGTGCAGCCTTATTGTATTAGAGGTAAAACAGAAATAAGTAAATTGAACTTCAGCCTTTCAAATAGGCCATTGTTTATGCATAATGTCATTCTATTTTGGGTTATTTACTAGATATGGAGTGCCTTCAGTAATTGATCTTGACCATGCTTGGAGAGTATTGTGAGGCATTTGGCCAGCACTCTACTTCTGCGTATACATATTTTATTCTTAAGGCTCTGTGTTCAGATTTAGATTCAGTTCAGATCAGCAGATTCATATATATATATATATATATACATATGTATTTGGCAACCGTTTCCACATAAATATATTACCCAAGGATCTCAATATGTAGGAGACAAAAAGGGAATTAAAGTGGAATGTCTTCACTTTCTATACTTTTAAAGTTTATATTATTAACTTTAGAAGTTTATATATGTGCATCCACAGTCCTCTGCAATGATAAAGGAACTATAATGCTAATTAATAAAAAGAAGGTTCTATTATTAAAGTACTACATTAAATTTTTTTTCTTATGAAATCCATACAGGACATATTTTGATATTCAGAAACAAACTATTCTATCATTGATGTGGTGGATCTTGTAAGAGTTTTCCTTTGGGAAAATGAGTGCTATAAAATATATAGTAATCAAAAGACTTCTGCTTTTAAATTAGGAAAAAGTTAACATTAAGAAATGACAATTCAAACCAATTCGACAGCTAAGCAAATAAGCAGAGAAGATAAGGATACATTTTTAAAGGCATTTCTATCCTTCAAAGATTATTGAAAAAAAAAGAAAGAAAACAAATGTAAGTAAATAAAAAAAAATATCTGCTATTACTTCCCTAATTATTTAATGGTAAGCACTAAACATTTAGCAATACATTTAAGCATATTTATGGTAGGAATACTTATGGAATTGGGAAAGTTTTAATTCGTCATTATCAGTTTATTTGTAAAACACTTTCTGATGACACATAATATGGTTTCACATTGATTTGATGGGTTAGAAAACCTTCTGCTAACAATAAAAATGTTAAATTTATGTAAACGTACAATATTCAGCACACAGAATGACAGGATGTTGCAACAGGGCATCTCAGCTAAAATCAGGGGACTCTTTAATTAAGCAAAGCCAGACCAGTTTTAATATATTTCTTATCCCTTTCTCTGTAGGAGTATTTTTCTCTTCTTCTTTTGTTTAAGTGAGGAAGACTCGCTTAAGAAATCTGGAAGGTCTTTTTGACGTGACCGCTCCAGGCAAAACACAAGAGGCTTACACAGTGTAACGTGTATGAGCAGCATGACCACCTGACAAAGCATAGCAGAGTAAAGCTCTTAAAGCACATATTTTGCTTCGTGGTATGGATATGTTTATTCATTATTCATGAACGCTATTGATGGGCATTATGAAGTTGCTCTTTATAGGATGACAGAAAAAACAAAACAGAAAAAAACTCATAAAAAAACTTCTTTTGTTTTAAATGAACTGAAAATCACATTCATCTTTTAAAAGGGAAATGCAAAACCTGAAGTAGAAAGCATATTAAAGCAATATTATTTTTTGACATGAATAGTAACATACCTAATTGGAAAAAAAACGTCCCAATGACTCAGTTGCTGAGTTGCTCTCAGTTCTCCTCATGTGAAAATACATCTCAAGCAAATTGACCGATTGAGTGATGTAAGATATTGCCTCCTTCCGCCTGACCAGCCCCGTTGGTTGCCTTGGATACAAGCTGTCTGGCTGAAGGTTGAAATGTTGTGCAATAAATGTACTGTAGATGCACTTAGATGAATCTGAGCATGTACTTTTGCATTCATGACGTATCCTTGAATCAGTGAAATTTTGCCAGTGTGCCAGTTCCATCAGGAGCCCAACATGTCCATGTTATAAAAGAACCACCTCATGTATGACAGATGATGTGCTATACCATGCTTTGGGCCGTTTTCCTGTTTCTTTATTCATTCAGAAGATTGACTGAGCTTGTCAGAAGACTCCAGAATGACAATGCTGCTTAGGTATTGATAATAAATAAATGTAGTATAATTTTACAATGTCATGTCATGTCATTATTTGTACCGCTTATTCCTATTACGGGTCGCGGGGTGAGATGGAGCCTATCCCAGCAGTGTTTCAGGTGAGAGGCAGGGTACACCCTGGACAGGTCACCAGTTCATTGCAGGGCCAACATATATAGGGACAAACAATCAATCACGCACACACTCATTCCTATGGAGAATTTAGTTCACCAATTAACCTAACATGCATGTCTTTGGACGGTGGGAGGAAGTATATTTTTACAAATCTTTTTTTTTTTTTCTCCCTGCTTTCCTTCTTTAAATGGCTGTCTCCTGTTTTATGTCTTTGCTCAAGTGTTAGGACATGACACAGTCTATCAGTCAGAGATGCCGAGTACTCCAGGTAACCCATTTTCAGACAGATGGCATAGCAAGTGTTACTCTCCATTTCTAAATGTATAAACATGTTTGAGGTGGTCTGGGACCCATTTCAGCCACATGGCAGGCAAACAGATCTGCCTCCATCTCGCTTACACGATGTTAATTTTTACTTAACATTTTGTTCTTAAAGCCCATTTATGCTCAACTCAGAAGACGCATACACAGACATGCGGATGTTTTCGTCAGTCTCCTGCATCATTTATCATCATCTGCTGCTTGATGAAGCAAAAGGAGCAGTACCACTGGAAACCTCTGGGGCAGTGTTGAGCAGGATAGCTGACATGTGACTGACTAAAAGCACAAACCAGAGAATAAGAAGAGGATCAAGAAGGAGAAGTGAAAGAAGAGGACGACAAGGGCAATGACTGTAGAGATGGCTTGAAGATACACAGTGTGAGTATTTGGGCGGTTGCAAACAACTTTACGGCAGTACATTACCGCAACCCACCCAATTTCTGAAACTGACGCCAGAACGCGGACGTGAACACTGAACTCACCACTGCCCACTAGTGGAGGAACTGACTGAACAACCATGGCAACATAGAAGATGCATTGAAGTATAAGGACAGTGATGTATGATGATGTTTTAAACAGAAATAACTATTTACATACGTAAGGGAGCATCAATGGGACTTTAGAGAGCACAAATATGACATTCGTTCAGTAAAATAAAGTATGCACTGAGCTGTTCAACTTATTAGTCTATTTAATTTAAAATAGACATAAATGGGTGATTGTGGAGGTCACAATAATTTGTCTCTATTTCAAGTAAAAAGTTCTACACTGCTATTTTGCAATGCTTACTGAAGTTAAATTGCTGGGATGTAAGAGATTATTCCTCTAGGATTTGCAGGCTAGTAAATCAGCTTTGTTTACATTACCATCAGATTGCCTGGGAATGCCCAAATCCAGCCCTTGAGATCTACTATCTTGCAACTTTTAGATGCATCCCTTTTCTAACACACCTGAATCAAATGGCTGAATCCCCTCATCCACGTCATTCAGCTCTGCAGAGTCTTGGTAAGGAGCCATTTATTTGATTCAGGTGTGTTGAAGATCTCGAGGAATGTTTTCGGGCACCCCTGACCTATGCTATGGAGCAGAGTCAAGAAAATTAAAAGTGTAGTTGTAGATTATCCAATAAAATTGTCATCTTACAACCATCAAGTGCCTAAAGTTATTGCATGTTATGGTAAGCACTATATAAATAACCTTGAATTGACCTGAGCTGTTCTGGTTTGCATTATAAAACCTGAGACGTGGCTCTCTGCATGTTAGTGTAAAAATATCTCTCTTCTATTTTCAAGACAGCCTCAATAGAAAATATACAGTTTGCAACTATTCAAACCCCTTTTCAGGCAACAAGCGGACGATTTACTCATCTCATTCTTATAATCTCATCTGGAAAACAATTTTCTAACGTATTGTGAATAGGGCCTGTCATTTGAACACAAAAGTGCAGATTGTTTAAAATCGCAGGAGGCCAGGCTCAGAGTGAATGATGTGGCTTTTAGTTTTATTTTTGCTACATTATGAAAAAGGAAAGCATTATTCGCGTAACGACTCCGACCTTCTGATCAATAGCCTGCTTGTCAAAAGATTTCTATAGGTCTGACATTAATCAGGTCTTGGATCGTATCCAGCTTTTTTGTTTTTTTTTCAGGAATCTCAACCCATGATGGGTCAGATTTATGTCAACCCTCAATAAATGTGTTATATCTAAGATCAACATTAGTGCCTTTCATCACTGACTTTCGAATCTGTTTTATTTTAATGCTTTACAGGATTTTGATGACAGACTTGGCATGGAGGACAAATTTTAACAGACGTGTCCATTTTTAGAGACATTTTTCACTTAATTTCCCTTTTTCTGTTCTGTTCTGTCAATTTACTTTCCTTTCTAAAATACCCAGTTATTTAATGGCATTCAAAACAAAAAAAGGCCAGCTTGTACTTTTTTATTTTGTTTATTTTTTTGTTCTTTAAAAACTCTTAAAACCCCTTGGCGTTAATTCTGCCTGGAATAAAAACTTGCTGCCTCATAATTTCAATATCAAACATTTGTAGTGTGGGAGTCATCTTATGTGAGACTATTTGAAAATACTCTTAGGTTTTGGGGTGCTAATTATTTTATATGATCTTCCCTTATTGAACTTATGTATCTCCATCATACTACTACTTCTGTGCTTCCCTTTTAAGACTATGCACTCACTGTGATAGTCTGACCAAAGACAGATCCCCAATATCCATCAGTTTTATTTAAACCAGTTCGGTAGAGCAACGTTTTAATTTTATAAAATTTTCTGGAAGTAAAGAACTGAGTCCTTTCCACCACTTGCTCTGTGTATGTAATACCCAAAGTATGTGTTTGCTGTCCCATTATTGATTCAAGATTTGACCATTTAACAGCTGTTACCATATTATTATCTGTTATCTTGAACATTAGTTAGAAAACAATGATTATTATTATTGTCCCAAAGAAGTGAAAAAATGTAAAGAAAACTTTTCCATTGCCTTTTCTCTTACTGAAAACACAATTACAGTTTAATTTGTGAAAACAAAAATGTTTCACTTAATAATCTAAAATATTCCAACCTCTGCCACAAAAAATATGCTTTCCATTGGTAACCCTAACTAGAAGTAGCACAATCTCCATGATAACACATTAGTTCAAGAAAGGGAAAACCCTGCTTGTCAGTTAAGAAACAATGTGATCTTTTTAAATGAATGATTTAAAATTCACGTAAAATTACACCAGGGCGTGTAAATGTCCATTTGATATGATTTTCATCTTAATCCCTTATTAGTTCCTTTAGCTTGACAATGTGGATAAAATATGACATCATAAAATTAGTATAATACAAAAGAAACCTCTCTGCAGAGGCATGCTCTCAGAATTTTAAATTAGTCTTTTATTAATTATATTAGACACAAATAGAGTTTGTGTTTTGGCTAGTTGGTCTGTAATTTGTTGTTTTTTGGCCAAATGACAAACATTGCATAATTAAGCTTCCTACAACACTATCTAGCTAATTGTCTTTTGCTGCATTTTCTATGCTTAATGTTGACACAAAGAGAAACTACGAGTCTGTGATTGTTTTCACTCTTTAGTTTCTAAATGCAAATTTTGTTCGTGTGCAAATCAATTACAGCTGTCTGACATAATAAGACTTTCTATTGAAGAACTGCCAAATAGCTGCAGGAAACATAATTTATTTATTTACCTCATCTTTCTGCTGGAAAGGAAAGACGACACTTGCCAGTGGCTGCCATCATGCAAATAATGTTCCTATTGCAACTACTGGTGACAGTGTCATATCCAGCTGTTAATAAAATGACAACTGCAATAGGACAAGTGGCTGAAAGGTGAATGTAAGGATATTATGATCAAGAATGGAGATCTTCAAATGTTCAATAAGACATAAGCCACCCTGTTCCAGTTTGTTGCTACGTTTTAAAGTGCACAAGTGCATTTCCTGGCTCTGTTTATACAGTCAGTATAATCACATGCTGATTTATCAAAGCAGAGCTTGTTTCAAAAGTTATATTTTACTTCACAGTGTGATAAATTACAAGTATGACAGGTAAATAATTATTTGTAAGTAGAAAGATTTCAGTTTCTTTTAACATTCATAGTTCTATAAAAATAATTAGTGCAACCAGAGACTATATTACTATTCATGACATAGTTTTGATTATCAGAAGCAATTAATATTTCCTGAACTGATGCAAATATGTTTTATATTTTCTTTCTTTTCTCTAAAATTGTTTTACCAAAGTTTAACAGCTGACATCTAAAACGAAGAAGAAAATATTTTCACTGCCTCAATGAATAATGGCAACCTAAAATGACTAATTCCAAAAGAAATTTTGATAATATCCAAAGATAATATAATTAAATTAGCCTGAATAAGAAAAATAATTGCTGCCTCAAGTAAAAATATTCACCAAGTCTGATCATCCTTGAAAATATTCTAAAACGTGCTTTTTTTTAATCGTGTCTTACAGTGCTAAACAGACACTGACAATATTACAGAGTATATAAATGTACACAAGGCTAACTGAAGAGTTTAAATAATATAAACTTTGTCTCCAAATATTTTGTTAATGCCCGGCCTCGTTTGAAGAGAGTAGAGGATTTAAAACATTTTTTTGTTCAAAGTTAGCTGTAAGGAACTGCAGAGATGTGACTTCATGGCTCTTTCGTCTGCAACCATGAGTCACAAACCTCTTGATGATATGAATAGCACTAGAAATGACTTGTTTTCCATTTTCATAATCACTGTCTTACAACAGCCTTTATCTCTTGTATTACGGAAACTCAGTGCACAATAACATAAGAAATGAAGATGCAACAGCAGAACAAGGAAAGTTTTTAGCAGGTAGCTCGTTCTTTGTAAGCAGACTTAACTGTGGGAGTTAAGCTAATATTTATGTTCTTAATCATTCAAGGTGCTTAACATACATGATTTTCAGAACTTTTCCAAGGCTTCACAGTGAACAGTTAGAGGATCATTAAAGTGATCATAATGAAAACCCTGGAAGTTTTATTTTAGCCAAAATTAGCAATTTTGAATGGTCTGTGTTCTTTCTTTTTACAAAAGCCTTATTTTTATGCAATTTTCATTTTAAATATAACAAACAGTTCAGTTACTATCTTTAACATTTAAATCAAACCTCTGAATGAATAACTCACAACCAAAGCAAACCTAACATACAAATAAAACCAAAGACTGAACTTTATAACACTTGAGTTGAGTCTTTGGTGCAGGTTGGCATTCAGAAATAGATGACTCAGCTCAGCTGACCTGCTCCGATGGATATTTTCATTTTACAAAGTCTGCACTCAGCTAAGCAGCCGTAAATATCATCAAAATGCAGCCAGATTTGGCTTCTTTGTCATGTTTTGCTCATTGTGCCCCTGTTTTCCTGATGTGTTAGCATTTTAATCCAGCTCTGTATGCCTGGCCTGTACACCCTTCCTTCTTTCATGTAATGGTATGATCCTACTCTGTCCTCAAATGTGATTGGCCGAATTGTGTGCCTATCAACTTTACATCTACATCCTGTTTTGATTCTTAGCGCTGAGCTGAAGCAGCGTCCCCCAGACGGGTGTCGGTTATTCTTGTTTGCTACAAAAAATCAGCTCTTAGAACCTTTTTGTTTGCAAATGACACATAACTAGCCAGTGCACAACAAAAGCCATCTCAGGTTACTTTAAATAGGGAGTTAAAGTGCATTAATTTACTTAGGTAGACCATTTCTTCATGAATTGGCATGTATTAACACCATGATTATAAACTGTATTAATGTGGACCTGTTTTAATTGGATCACATTGGACTGACTTGATTATGTTTGTAAGGTGCCTTCAGACAGTTTTGTTGTGAACCGGTGTTATACAAAAAAAAGCGATGTCCTGTGAAAGAGTAAATAAACCTGCTTAGATCCAATTCATGATGATAAAATTTAAGGCAGTATCAAATTGATCTACCAACATCAGATCAATCATTTTGAAAAGTTTAAAGATGCAGCATGTAACCAAAGCAGCATGTAACCAAAGCAAAGGTCAATGACGGAATGTACCAACATACCCAAACTGTTTCTATTAGAATTTTATTATTTTACCAAAATAACTTTTGTTTTTACTCTCTTAAAGCCAATCTATGCATAAAGCAGAAGAGGGATATGCAGACAGGCGGACAGTTTTGTCCGTCTTCTGCGTCGTTTATACGCATAATTTATTCCGTTTTCATGGAGCCTAGCTATCTGTCGCTTGACAAGACGGAGCAATACCAATGGAAATCATGGGGCAGGGCTGAGCAGAATAACTGACATGTCTCCAGCAAAAGAAACAAACCAGAGAAGAAGAAGAGGGTCAGGAAGGGAACAAAAAACAAAAGAAGAATGAAGACGAGGACAACAACTGTAGAAGTTGCACCAGCTTTTAAAGAAAGGATATGCAAGTGTTTAGGACGTGTTGGGTGGTTGGAAACAGCTTCATGCAGTTGCATTACTGCTGCTAAACGGTGTCTGAAGCACACGTCAGCATGCGGGGGTGAACTCTGAACACTACTCACTAGTGGAGGAACTAACTTAACAATGGCAACGCAAAAGACACATGGAAATATGAGGACGGTGAGGTCTGACAATGTTTGAAACGGACGTCCCTATTTACATATGTAAGGGACCATGGGCATTTAGAATGTGCCATTCATATCTACTGTGCCCACTTACATGGCAGCTGCCATACTTGTGCCACCATTTTTACTATGATGTCTCTAAATGGACAAACAAGTCTGAGATAGGCGCTAGAGTCCCCTTTGTGTTAAGTGACACTTTGAAGGTACCAAAAGTCATTACCTGTATTGCAGTATTGCAGTGACTGCTGCACCTGAGGCCACTGAATCCACTCACAGATGAAAACATGTTTATGTGTAGAAGAATTTTGGCCTCTAACACATTTACAACTGTGCTTGGCTTTACAAGTAAATTTTATGCCCGTTTTTACAATTGGATGCGAGCTATTCTTACACTGTACCTGTAAGTTTAGTTAAACAATGGAAATCTCTCATAAAATCAATTCGATTAGTTAGCAGGCTAATGCAAACTAAACATCATATTTACCGAGTGTTTGCATGCTGGCAAGCTGGTGTCAGCATTTGGCTCAAAACACCACTGGTCCCTGGTGTGAAGAAGATTGTTTAAAGATTCAGATGTTTATGTGTGTCTATGCAGTGCTTTCATGCTGTATCTTGTCTTAACAAAGTGAGGTAAACTGTCTCAGTCCCAGTCATGGATAAAATATCTGCACTCCATAGTCGTCGTTTTCTTCCTTTTTTTTTTGTTTTTCCCCAAAAAATGCTTTTATGAAGCCATCTCAGTCAGCCAAAATCATACAGATATCTTCACTTTAGCATTCAGATATTCTCCTATTCTCTGTGCTTCGTCTGCTGCAAGAAGCAAGAAAACTCAGGACTAAATAAGGGAAGGCCATTTTACACTTATCTAATTTACACAGTAGCAAGAAGTAAGCAGTGTTGATATTTTCATGGTGAGCTTAAGCTATTTTGTCAAGCCAAGTAGCAGAAGCCTTGAAATGTTGAGATTTAAGAGAATGGGATAATGCTGCCACACTTTATTCTAACTTAATTTTGTTACAAACTGTGACTGAGGGGCTGGTATTGTTTCAACCTTGCAAATCTGTTTTGTCAGTTTGTGTTGTTAATGTAAATAGTGGTCACACACATAAGTAGGTATGACCACAGTGGCGGATTTGAGTTGTTTAGCAGATGTTCATATGTCAGTCTATTTCAGGACAGACTTTGTTGGCATCTAAATTATGCTGGATAAAGACAAGAAAAATTCTTATCTTGAATGTGAAAATAAAAGAAGGCTGTTTGACTAAACAAAATTCTGCAGTCTAGCTTAACCCTTTACCTTAACCATAACCATGTGTTAGACGGGTGGATAGGTGGGTTTTGGTGAAGTGAGGTTTGGGGGAAGAGAAGAGTCGATGTACTGAGGGCAGCAACTCAAACTCAAAAAACAGGGGTCTTGGAGAATCTTGCACGCTATCCTCAGAGTCTGCTACTCACACAGGCATGGAAGTGCTCTGAGTCCAATGATCCTGAAGCAGACTTTCGCCACATTGTGCAGATGTGTTCTGTGATGCAGGTGTATTAGACATGCTGAATGTAATAGATTTATTTTGTTATCTTATTCTGAATAACATAATTAACCAAGATATAGCCCAGTGATAGAGGGCATTCTTTGCATGTATGTGCTCCTGGGTTCAAGCCCCGGAATCTGCAGCCCCACGGGGGGCACGTGCCAGTGTACTCTGAGGGGCGGTCCCAACCATGAATAAATGCAGAGGGTTGCATCAGGAAGGACATCCGGCGTAAAACGTGCCAAATTGACCGTGCAAATACATCCTGTGACTTCCATACCGGGTCGGGTGGGCACGGATGATTCTCTGTGGTGACCCCTGAAGGGAGGAGCTGAAAGGACAGGAGGATTCTGTATAACATAATTCTTATAGAGAACTGGATTTGTTCCCCTGTTGTTTGGGAAGATGTTAGTCATTTTCACATAGTAGCCTGTAGGGGGAGCACTGCCCGCATCTCATTCATTAAGCATATTGACTTGAGAGCTGAATGGCTGCTTTTGGTTCTTGCCTCAAGCTGTTTTTCCCCCAATCAGGGGTGTAACACAGGTTGATGGTGCTGTGCCAGCAGGTAATGTAGAAGGTGATGAGGCTTTCAGTAGTCCTGAGGATGTCCATGCTCACCCCAAACCTGTCGAGCTTTCTCAGGAGGTACTGCCATTGCTGACACCTCTGTAGAATGTCCTCAGTGTTGGAGGCAAACTTTAAGGTGCTGTCAAAGATTTTACCCAGGTATCTGTATTCTTCCACCACCTCAACTGTCTGCCTGTGAATAGTGCCCACGGATCCTGCAGCCAGCTCCCTCCACTTGCTGGAAAAGGTTATCACCATGTCTTTGATCTTCCCACCGTTTAACTCCAGAGAGACATTATCGCACCAATGCACAAACTCATTGAGCACTGAGCTGTGGTGGTGTGAGGAGCCAGATGGCAGTGACAGGAGAACTGTGACACCCATGTTCTTCACAAGATGACGGGTGGTTGGCTCTGCAGTCATCAGTGTACAGGATGAACAGCATAGTGACAGGACACAGCCTTGGGGAGAGCCAGGGGAGGTGAAGGAGAGGTCGGAGAAGGTGTTGTTGACCATCACCCTCAGTGGCCCGTTGGTCAGGCAGTCAATCAGGATGAGCTGGTCATCCAGATGACAGCAGGATAAGAGTTTCTCCACCAGGACTTTAATCAAGTCTGCAAGCAGCAGTCTGTCTGTGCTGTTGGGGATTTCCAGATGTTTGTGAATTGTGTTTGTTATAAAGACTTTGACATCATCACCCCCCTGCTTGCATGTTGTGCAAACTGGAGAGGATCCATAAGAGATTCAGTCACCTTGATGATGTGGAAGTGAGGTGAGAGCCACTGGTCTGAGGTTTTTTAGGGTTTTAACCAAAGTCTTCTTAGAAATGGGGACTATGGTGGAGTGCTTTCACAGATGGGGTATTGTGCTGCTGTCCACTGAGCTCTGAAACAGGTGTTAATTTCTTTCTTCTCAGACTCTGTCCCAGCAAAAAAAATGTTTTCTTTTTGTTTAGAATTCTTTTGAGTCCTTTGGTAATCTGAGGTTTATTGTTTGGGAGGATGGGGACGTTCTTAGTGGGAATTATGCTGTCCACACAGAAAGTAATGCATAAGAACACTGTGTCCACCTTCTCATTGATGTTGTTGAAGGTGGAAAGGAGAATGTCTAAGTGGGTGGTGTCCTGTTTTTTGAGGTTCAGGCTAGTGGTATAATGGTGTGGGGGATGTTTTCTAGGCACACTTTGAACCAACTAAGCATCATTCATCTGCCAAAGTCTGAGTATTGTTGCTGAACATCTACCTAATTAAATGGCCGATGAATACAACAAATCTTTACGCACCAATAAGAACAAAGTCATTCCAGTGTGTGCGGTTAAACCTTACTGTGGTCATAATCGCAAAACCTTGTCAATAAGCGTCACTGTTTTTCTTTAAACTGCATTATTTTAAGACAAAATTTGGGGCATTTATATGCTCATTGAGATATTTTCAGTTTGTTCTATTCTACACACTTTGACATATAAAGCTTCAACCTTTTAGCTGCCCCTCAACATCTCTGGAAACTACATAATCTAGTTGCTCTGTTCGATTTTTTAACACTGTATACCTGATTCACTACATTCTAAAACTTAAAGAGTGTGTTATGGTGTGTAGGCAGGTGTGCTGCTCATTGTAATTACACTGACCCTGTACACTGTATGATGCAGAGGCTTCCTCCAACTCACATTCTCTATCCGAATATGTGCTCTGAAGTTATTAAGACTGTGGTAGAAAAAGATGTTTGTGTATTTTCGACTAAATAAGTGAGGGTGGGTGGGTTGATGCTACTGTTATCTGAGGATGGAGTATACAGCGAATGCCAAAGCCTGTGGCAAGAGGAACAAGCAGGGTGTGTGTGTGTGGAGGGGCAAGTATCAGATTAGAAAATTCAATTTAGGGCAAAAGAGGGGGTGGATCTTTTATATAAGGTGCCACTGAGATGTTTTTCCCTTCTTCGTAGAAGACACAAACACAGACTTTAAAAAAAAATCTGCTATAGAATCTTCTCTCCCTGTTTTGGTCGTGTTATCCAGTAAAACAGAGGAACCCTATTTGTCTTAGCTGCAGGGCCAAAATAAGCTCCAGATGCTGCTAATAATACACCACACAGTGGGGTTTGTGTTGAGAATGTATGAGTGTATTTCTGTGGGAGCGATAGGGAGGAGCGCCAAGGGTAAAAAGCCACGTTTACAACTTTTCAGTACAAGTATCATCATCCACTGCACCCTTGGCGGGATTCCTTTTTGAGGATGACCCAGCAGCCGAGGGAAGAGGGCATGAAATTGCCCTTCGGAGAGAGAGAAGAGATTTTGCAGTGAATAAGTGGAGCTACTTCTCAGCGACATTTCTTGCGGTTTAGTTATTGGCTGACAGAAGCAGCTTGATCTCATTCCCAGCGTAATACAGTGAGACTTCAAAACCTGCATTTAACAGACACAGAGGGAGATACTATTGACCATAAAGACCTTTTAATTATTCAGTCTTTTAAAACTGTATGTTGCTTGATCACAGAAATGATGAATTTAATCATTAATAGCCAGATTGAATTTCATAATACACAAATTGAAAGCTGTTTCTGTGCCTGCAAGGAAGAATTGGGGAGAAAAAGCTGGAAAGTTTAATAAATGGACTGGAATCTGGTGTGTGTGACTTTCTGTATGTGCATTCAGATCTTTTTTCATAGAATTTTCCTTTTTTTTGCACTTAATCTCCTAATAGTTCTGATGAAGGAGAGGGGAGAGGGAGCAGAAAATGAAAGCTTTTTAAGTGGCTTTTGGAGCAATGCCTGTCAAGTGGAACAGGACTGGGGGGGAAATTAACCAGGGGACATGCAAAGTGAGCATTTGGGTTGGCTGTGTGACATTCTTCACTCTTCAAAGCTCTCTGGTAGAGGGGTACAGTCTCTTTTAGCTGTAAGGAGCTGTTGGGGGAAAGAGCAATGAGAGACAGAAAACTAGATACATCACACTCACCGTCGACTTTATTGCTCAATTCTTTGTCAACACAAATATATAGGCGGCTTGTGATGTATTTAGGAATGTGGACATGGCAAAGACTTCTCCTTGTAGTTCAAATTGAGCATCCCAGAAGAAAGAGGATTTATGTGACTTTGAACGTACAAGGATATTTCATAAACTGCTGATCAACTGGGATCTAATGAACTCCGGCTACAAATCACACAGGCAATTCTAAAAATACCTGCGACTGCCTGGTCTGTCGAGTCTCCATTTCAGATGCAAAATGTAGATGGTAGGGTCAGAATTTGGTGTGAACAACATGGAAGCATGGATCCAACCTTCTATTCATGGTTCAGGCTGCTGGTGGTGGCGTAATGGTGTTGGGGATGTTTTCTTGGCCCACTTTGGGTCCATTAGCTTCAACTGAGCTTGATTTAAACACTGCAGCCAACCTAAATATTGTTGCTAGTACTAGTAAGGTGTAAAGTCTATTGTTGGTAACATTAATTATCTAACACAGATTTTATTTGATTATTTAAGAAAATAAAACATATTCTTGTCAAAGTTCACATCAGTTGTATTTTGTTAATTACTCGTGGTCTGATACTTTCCGTGAGCTTTAAACACATTAAAATAGATTAAACCATTTATTTGAAATTGTCCTCTTATTAACTGTCCACTTATTCGTTCAAGGTCTTATTTAGGACATTTATATATCTACATATGGCATTATATTTTAAGAAGTCAATATTTGCTAATAATTTCCTAGCAATCCTGACTTGAAAGGCAATTTTTCCACATTCTCATGTTTAAAACGAGCAAATGTGTTACTGCCATGAAATTCAAAATGAGCTCATTTTTACCACAAAATGCTAAGTGTCTGAAAGTCGATGTTTAGGTTCTATTTGGAATAAAATCTGGGTTATCAGATTGGAAAAGCATTAAATTCTGTTTTTTTTTTTTTTTACATTTTACAAAAAATCCCAACTTAATTATTGTCACAATAAGTTGATTAGTGGCAGCTACTGTTCTTGTTCTAGCTAAACTCGAGCACTAATGGCACTGTGTACTAAATAAAGGATGTTTTAGCAAACTAAGTTTTGAGTTAAACTTCTCTGACAGCAGAATAGAAAGTCCTCAGCTGGCTGCAGTAATAGTAGAGTGTTTTATCTCCAACAAAAACAACAACCATACAACAAATCAATCAAACAACAGCCATGTGAATGATAGATTTGCCTCAACAAGATATTTTTGTCAATAAAAATAAAAATATTTCTGGTCCAGCAGTGGTGGTTAGCACTGCTGCCTCATGGCAAAAAGGTGCCTGATCCAAATTTAAGCCTATCTTTGTGTAGTTTAGTCTCACAGGTTATTCCAGCTTAGTCCCAAAGTCCCAAAACAGTCAATATTAGGTCAACTGGTGATTCTAAATTGCTCCAAGAACTGAGTGTGCATGGTTGTTGGTCTTGTTTTCTCTCTGTTTTGGCCCTGTGATGGACTGTTGACCCACCCAGGATGTACCCCCCTCACTCGCCTGCTGGCACTTTGGGTTGAGCTCCAGCACCCTTGCAACCCTCAACAGGATAATATGGATATGTAAAATGGATAAAAAAAAGAGAATAATTTAAAACAGGCAATGGGGTTTTAAATGATGAGAATTGCTCTGAGGGTTAATGCACCATGCATCATACATGAAGGTTGTTGAGAAAAACTACAGGCATGTATTTTTTACAGTTAACGACATTTTGTTAATGGTCCTTCAATTTATGTAATCATTATCATAATTTCTTTTAACCCAGTTAGAAATTACAGTTAGAAAGAAGTGATGTGATTATTGATATACTTCTACTTACTCAAAAATACTGAAGTTTAATGGAAAGTGTAAGATACACTTCTAACGTCTTGGTCTTTAAAACGCTGGTTTTTAAGCATGATTTGTGAGTACCTTGTGGCAACTCCAGTGCAGCTGCTTGAGCTAATTTTTTAATGCGGGCCAAACCTCACAGACGGGCACGAGGAATACTTGAGGCTCAGATTCAAAGCTGTGCATTGGCGCTTGAATGTTTTAAGTTGGACATCCTGACTTCTATGTTCACAAACTCTTTTACTCATTTACACTATACAGCTGCATAGCTACTGGCTAGCAGTCGCGTAGAAAAAACAAAAAATAAACAACTATATACACACAAATAAACACCTCATTTACCACGACAGTTCATTGCAATGATGCATAAAAGAGGCTACTTATTTTTGAAAGAAACTTTTTTTGACCTAAATTTAAATAATGTTTAGTTTTAAAGAAACTACTGTTCTCTCATGACAAAGAAGCTCATAAAAATTGTGTTAATTTAACTTGACATCATTTTGCAATGTCTGACCTCATCAAAGCACAGACACTTGCCGTGTATGCAGGCAGTGGATGGCCTAATCAAACCATAACCTAACGCACCAGATGGTTTACAAAGAACCTTCTGGGAATGGCTGTGTGGATAATGTTTAGAGGAGAACAGGCTTTTTTTTAAAAAAGAAAAATACTATAGGTGAAAGCATCTGTCTGCTGTTGTCACTATCAAAGGTTAATGATGAGCGTTAAAAGATAAATCTCTAAGTTGTTCCCAACCTTTATGTTTTGGCCACAAATGTTGGATAAAACCTTGAAAGACAAACTAATCATGCTGTTGCAATTTCTCTCATATTTGGTGCTTCTTATTTTTCCAGCTTTGTCTATGATGTGAAAATCATTAAGAAGAATAAAACTTTATTCATATAGCACTTTTATAATCAATGCTATTTTAACAAAATGAAGCCTAATGAAATTTAAAGGCAGTATTCCCTTCAAAAGGCCATAAAGCTCAAAGGTTATCTGATAAAGATAATACTACTAATAATATAAATTACCACATTAAGAAATTATTATCTAGTAACTTAGCAACGGGCAGATTAGCCGAATATATGATGTATTGATCAAACAATATCTCTGAAAGAAGACAGTTTTAAAGGGATTTAAAGCCATCATGGGGTATTGGTGCATACACACCAGGATAGTCTGGGGGATTATCCTGGTGATCATTTGCAAAGCTTTAAACAGACCAAACTGCCTGAACAAAATCATGCAGTTACAACTGCTTGATAGGGGTGATATTGCCCTAAAAGATCACTGACCAGGAAGCAAGAAGAATAAAATAAAACTCAAATTAATTGGCCAAAACTGAAAACAGCTTGCTCACCGCGAGTAAAAAATGAAGCAGCAATAAATTTATTCAGTCTTGGGGATTTTGTTCTTACTTTGGTGTTCAAACCGACTGTGGTTTTTACAAGAATCTGTCTAGCATAAGCAGCAGGAGGGAAGAGTCCAGCAGCGAGCTATCCAGCATGTTGCAAGACAATGTGTCCTACGTTCTTTCCTCTGCGCTTTGCTAGAAGGTCTATTTGCTTTTAGACTACAAACTAACCACATAAGGGTTCACTTGCAAGTGAATCGAGATCACGGGTTTTCAAGTGGACCAGAGTTCACTGGGTCCGCATCACAGTGGAAAAAAAAATGCTTTAAACATACTCTAGGCTCCTATCCATGGAAGTGGACCAGGGTTTGTTTAAAGCAGACCAGAAAGCTCCAGTGTGAATGTCCCCTTACCCCTCGGTTCCACATAATATGGAAGCGTTGTGGAAATGACACAAAGCAGCTTCAGAGTGCTTCCACCGGGCGTGTTGCACAGCGTCACTGAAGCGTCATGACGCTCTGTTCCCACAAAAATACGCTGCTCTTCAGCAGAGTGGATCGTTCAGGCAGGAAGTAAGTTGATAAAAAGCAAAGTGGATCCCATCAATTTTAAAGACTAACACTGGACTGCAGACTTCAGGTAGCGTTTTACTCGAAAACATCAACATGCTCCTGATGGGACAAGGTGCCAGGCGGAAAGCTTTTGTGTTTTTACTACACTTACACTTTCAGTGGAACGGAGGATGAGAGTCACTAATTTCTCCATCTTTTCTCAATATACTTCTGTTTCAATCCGGATCCCTGTCTTTCTCTGTCACTCTCTGTACCTGTCCTGTGCAGGCTGGACATAAGCAAGCATGACGTTTTGTAAGTCAGCAGCTGAATAACCAGATTTTTGTTGTAAAAATGAGACTTACCAACGTGTTTGAACTGAGCATCAAAACTAATTTCAGTGTTTCTCATGCTGTATTATCTAAGAAGAATGCCACAACTGTAAATAATAGAAGAGGAATAAACATAAATTTGTGACTTTTTGTCAGCAAATTACTTGTATTTTAATTTTTTTTTTATTTAAACTTTATTTATACAGGTAATTCAATTGACACTCAATGCAGTCTTGAAAGCAAGGCTATTATCAGTATCATTTGATAGCAGCATGAATTCTATATTTTTCTTGCAGAGGGCTTCTACAGGCAAAAAGCCAAATAATGTGAATGACAGCCAACCAATAGTAGGTAGTAGTAGGATGCGAGAGGCAGGGTACACCCTGGACAGGTTGCCAGTCCATCGCAGGGTCAACACAGAGAGACAAACAACCACTCACACTCACTCCTAGGGAGAATTGCGAGTCACCAATTAACCTTGCATGCATGTCTTTGGACGATGGGAGGAAGCCGGAGTATCCGGGGAGAATCCATGCATAAATGGGGAGAACATGCAAACTCCACACAGAAAGACCACTTTTCAAACCTCCCCCCAGCCGAGGCTCGAACCAGCGACCTTCTTGCTGTGATTTGTGTGTTTATATTGTTTACAAACAAAAAGCTTAAATTCAGATTTATTAGTTCTGCCAGTCAGTTTGTTAATAAAAAATGTTTTTTTGGACAAAAAACATCTTATGATCATAATCATGATCAACAATTCATTAAAATGATTGTGAACTTTAAAGGAAAAAGTATCTATATTATATCAGTATCGATGTAACTTGCCCTGGATTTACTTGGAATTGGATCAACACCAAAATTTGAAGAATAACCCAAGCCTAGTTTAAGTTGCTGAAGCACAGATCATTTGTCCATAATTTAGTAACGAAACCACATCACCCTATTTTTTTGTAAGACTGCATTCTCAGAGACTTTTTTGTGTGAGAGATTCCTTAGCACACAAACACAAGGAAAGCTTTTATAATCAAGATAAGTGACAATATTATGCATATCAACAGCCTCGAGCACACAAATGAGAGTCGAAGGCTGAGCAGCTCATTTTAATTCGGTGTATTTTTATCAGTTTTTTAACAAGCTAAAAAAGCAGTTGCTTCAGCAAAGAACTGTCGTTCTCTAAAAGGGTCAAAGAAGGCAGAGCAATCAGGTCATGTTCATTCTCAGCACAGACACCTAATATTGCCGAAATTAGGAACATTGTGTCTTTTACAGAAATAACTAGTGCATGCATGTTTTATGCCAGGATTGAGATACTGCAATTCCCTCTCATCAGGATGTCTGAAAAATTCTTTAAAGCCTCCAGCTGATCAAAAATGTTACAACAAGAGTTCTGATGGGAATTAGCAGCAGAAATCCTGCTTTTCCATTTTTAGCTTCTCTTCACTGGCTTCTTAAATAGGATTTGAAATCCTCCTCTTTACATATAAAGCCCATAATGACCAAGCTCCATCTTAATTAAAGACTTTACAGTTCCACATTTTCCCAACAGAGCATTTCGCTCTAGGACTACACAGATGGCTCGGGTGACCCTGAGCTATCCCTTTACTGCTGGGGGAGTTCCCATGATGCACCGAGTGCCTCTCTTCACCCTGCTCTCTTCATTCATGTTATGTATTGGCAATTATTGCTGCCATTTACCTTGTGTTTCTCTTGGTTCTATCTTAGTAGGTGTCCCTGGCCTGGTGGTGTTTGCTGTCCTCTCACTCCATACCAGCTAAGGCTGGTGGCTGCTTGTCCAAATGTAGTCAAATTATCTTTTTTGCTGGTACTGTGAAGTAAATGGAAGTAGGCAAACTGCGTTGTAGTTAATAAGGCTGAATAAAGTTAACGTTTACCTTCAGAAGTGAGTTTTTTGTGTGTAACGGTGAACACTGTATTACATATCTGATGCTTTCATCGAGGCTTTTTGAGATACGGTGGCTACCGTTGTTCCAAAATGTGTTTGAGAAATTTAGATGGTAGAAAGAACTATACATAAAATATGATACACGATTCCAACGTTAGATGGCAGTAAGATGGCTGCTGGGAGATATCAGCAAACATTGTCCACTGAATCAATATGTAATATATACCATATCCAACATTTTCCTTTTTTGTTTTACAGGATCTTAAAACTAACGCTGCCAAGTTGAGAACATACTTTATATGATGTACAAATAAGTAAATGTATCTGCAAAAGTTATTTTCCAACTCTGAAACGCATTCAGGAACCGAAACAAAGCAAATTTACCTGCAAAGCTGCCATCATGGTGTTTGGAACTTATTGATGCTGCCCATTAAGACAAAGTTCATTATGTAAATTGCAATTAAAATCGTAGCTTTACAAATTTAAAATTGCCTTGAAATCACTGTTGTGTTTGCTTGAACTGCAAATCATTAATTGCTTTTATATCACATTCAGGATATAATATGTTCCATTTTAATTAGAAAAATATATTCCTCTTACTATTGGATTCAGCTCAGGAAATGGCTTTGCAGTCATTTACCAGTTATCTCTGATATATTCTGAATGTTACAAGACACATGCTTGATATTAACGTAACATTAGCATAGGGATTTTAGTCATGTCAACAAACTCTCAGCAATGCAGCACACATCTGGATTTGCAAAGCTTTTAAATTTGTTCCTTGTCCCCAAATCTCAAGAACTGAAGTGAAAAAGACAGTTTACAGCTTCCCCGCTGTGCTCAGAAACCATTGTGCATCAGTCTTTCAATACCTCACCGGTTTCTAGCCGGAGCAGGGGAAATCTGCTCTGCTGTCTTTTGTTCCTCCCCATTTCCATCCACAGAGACTGCTGGTGCTGCACAGAGCCAGAAGAAAAGAGCCACACTGCCAGCTGTGTGGACCAGGGAGATGGCACTGTCATAAACCTAAATAAAGCTGACGCCAACTTCTCAATTATTTAACGCTTGAAAAAAGCAACAGGGTGGAACACTTTTCAATAAACGACTTTGACACCCATCAGTGATGCTGAAAATGCGAGGATGTTTTTTGAGATGATGAGATTTGGAATTTTGTTATGCAGAGAGAGAAAGAGCGGGAATACTCCAAGGCTGATTGCTGCTGAAATATTTGCAGTGTTAGAAAGAATTAGGAGAAAGCTTTTGTTCTCTGGCAAACTGGGGCGTAATACATCAGGCAGAAGACTGTAAAGACCACCGCCTTGTCCTTGGTTTTTTTTAATCTTTTTAAACTGGTAATTATAGACTATTTTATGCACTTTCATCTCCTCACACATTGATTATTGCTACAGCCTGTTCACTTGTCTCAACTAATAATCCATTAACTGGTTCCAGATTGAACATAACTCAGCTGCTGAGCTTTAAACCACAACCAGGAGCTGAGCACGTCACAGCTGTCTAAGTCTCCTTGTACCATCACCCTGTATGCTTTAGAAAGTGTTGACTTCTAAGGCTCTTTGCGGTCTCTCGCTTTTTATTTATCTGACCTTTTATTACCAAATAAGTATGTGTGCAGACTGAAATTCGCAGGCAGAGATCTTTTATTGGTTCCAAAGTCATGGCTCAAGATCAGAGGTGACAAAGCATTTAAGGTCAAAGCCCTCAGTCTGTGGCCTCTCTGAGTTACATTTTATTAATGTTCCATTACATTGTTGTATGATTTTTATTTCAAAATTGTCTTACTTGATTTTAAGTATTTTAATCTCCTGTTTTTATAGTCTGTTATGCATTTAAACACACTTTGGTGTAATCTGTTTGGTACTAAATGCCTCTCTCTTTTATTTGTTGGTTTCAGAGCCTGTCTGTCAGAGACAAAAACTAATTGAACAACATTGTTAAAATGTGTTCCAAGATTATTGGTTTTGTCATGGTCATTGCTATTTTAGATTTAATAAGTATCCTTGCCCAAGCTGTCGCACAGTTCTGCTGCACTGACTCTTTGCTCTTTGATGTCTTTACGTGATTAATTTTGGCCATTTATGATGTTTCTGAAGACTGTTGAATTGAATTGCCCTTTAGGGATAAATACAGTTAAGTGAATAAGAATAATGTCCTCTACCAAACAACAGCAAACAATATTGTATAATGCCAGTACAAATGGCTGTTAGCTAAGCAGCCAACATCTAAAAGCTGTGTATTTGAAGGCAATGTACGCTTTTAAACTGTCATGTAAAGGGTCCAATTGAATGTAAAACTGTTGCCTTGACCTCTGTTCACTTGTTAAAATATTGACAATGATATAAGTATTATCTGCTCCAATGAGCTTGGTTTATTTTAGTGCACATTAGCGCAGTTTTTAAGCTAATCTGTGCAATCTATTCATGCAATGGCCACTGGAGTATCACAAGTTGGGCTCTCTCAAAAGTATTGCAAGAACATTCAATTCAGGTTACCACAGCTGTTTGTTTTGGTTTTCACTCACAGGACACAAATAATACTTCTGAATACTCCCAGGAAAGTCCACAACCCAGTTTATTAGCTCAGAAAAACAGCTTTATGAAGGTCAGACACGATCATGCTCAAGGATCAGGCTTTCTCTTTTGTAAAGCAAAGATATCATTCTTTCATGTTTTTTTCTGTTTCTTTTATTTTTGGGAGTAGTAGAATCCCATTACACAAGATTGATTTTTTTTTTTTTTACTCAGCGAACACAATTTCAGAAAAAGGAAATCAAAGGCTCCTAGTAATGCCACTGAGACATAGGTTGCATTTGAAACTGGAGTGCATTTCTAAAGGAAGTCAGAACCCTCTGGTTGAAATGCATTTTCATTAGCTTTAGTTTTAACATTGGTTTTTCCCCTTAACCAGCAGGGGATGACACCTTTCAAAGTGCTCTTTCATTCAGACAGCACCTACAATAAAGTCCCAGTCACTGATTGCTTGATTAGCCGCCACCTCATGAAATACTTCACGGACAGACTGAAAACAGAAAGCACAGGATCTATTGCAAAAATCTGACAAGAAGACGGGATCATACACTCACATCCCTTCAGCTGTGCAAGCCTTAGAAATTAATCCGATGTTATGATGCTTCTGTTTAACAGTCTTTTAGATTTCCTATCATACTATCTATCTAATTAGTTGTGTATGCTGCAACAATCCCACCAGAGTTTAAGTGATGAGAGGAAACTTAATGCATTTTAACATTAAGACTGGGCCATTAAAATAGTAGCCTAGCAGTTTGGGCCAGCTCACTTTTTTATTTTCAATTGACTTTTTGACAGCACAAATGGTGACTTCTTCCACAGAAAAAATAGTTTCAACACCAATGTAGAGCAAATTAATATTTTTGATTAGAGTCCATTAAGAAATTTGTTGAATGAATAAAAAAAAGAAAATCATCAATTTCCACATTATTGTATTGCTTTCTTTTGGCATGAAGTAGTCATGTTTTGTCCACTTTATACAAGTTGGCCAGCATATTCTTCACAAAAACAAACTTTAAAGCAACACGACATACATTTCCAACCACAAAACCCGGTGCTCCTGACTCATTTTAATGATACACTAACTTTCATCATCCACATCCCTGGAGCAGTCCCTGCTATGTAGTGCCCTGGGTCGGAGAAACCTGATTTCACAACTTTGTGCTCCAGCAGGAAACATCATGTTACAGCTTTTGCTTCATGGCACTGCATCACACACCAGTAACTGGATATCAACACACTGGCAGTTTTGATGCACACCATTGCTGATTGAGTAAAGAAACACAAGAGGACTTCATCAGAGAAAGCAAGAAAAGGAAAGAGAGAATATGACCGAGCAAGAGATAAGGCAAGAGTCAACATCAGACTGATTATGACTTTGCTGGCTGGAAAGAGTTTAAAGAAGAAGCAAGATGCAAGATGGATGCTGAATTAGCCATAGTTAAGGGGTGCTAAAGTTAATCTACCAAAGTTCAGTAGTGCCTTTGTCTATGTTACTTACATTAGTCTAACTCAGGGGTAGACAAGTTCAGTCCTTATCATGTTCTGCTCAGTGGCTTATTTATTTGAATCAGGTGTGTTGAAACAGGGAAACATCTAAAACTTGCACAACTCTAGAGAACCAAACTTTGCTACCTTTGGTCTAATTTTATTTCCATGAAACTGCCTTATTGGAATTCACACAACAGTCTAAGATCTGTCTTTGCTACTGCTATATCATCTTATTTCTCATTGCTGGATGGTTAACACCTGAGATTATACCAGGACACAGACCTCTTTTACCAGGGCACATGTCCCAGTAAAAGAGGTCTGGTGATGACTATGCCAGCACAGCTTCACTCCATTTTGGCATTCACTGTACAAGTCTGTGGAACTCATTTCAAGAGATGGAACCTCAAGATACTCCTTTTCTTGCTAATTTGATAATGGTGGTTGACAGTTACTGCTAACTCCAAAGGATGTAAAAGTGCCTAACAGAAAGAAAGGGAGAGAAAAATAGCCCTGTTGGAGGGATCAAGCATTCAGAGCATTTACATGCACTCACCCACTTGTCGAGAATATGGTGACAGACAATTCATCTGACCGCGTCACTTTTTTTGCATCCCTGTAGACCAGCAACTATGTTTTATGCACCACTGAGCTCTAAGATGTTGATTCATCTTTGTAATGCTGGGTTTATGCACTGCAGCCCTGCTATAATAGCTTCACTGTATAAGTGTCAACAGGCAGCTCATGCTGACGCAGTCCGTTCACATCCTTCAGTGGCACTTCCACTTACTTGACGTAGAGCAGCAAATCTGTTTCTCCCTGAACGTTACATTAATAAATTAACATGGTCATTAAAGATACACTATGCAGAATATTTATTCTGTGGGGTTTTTGACTTTTATGGTTGTGTATTTTTCTGCACAGAAACACCTCTCTGATAGTATTTATCTATGTTCTTCTCGTTTAGTTGTGTTTTTATCAACTTTGGGCTGCACCCTTTGAACAGAGGTTATCTACAGACACCATTCAACACCCTCAAATCATTAAAAAAGAATAGAAATGATGACACAACTAGATCTTATTTCAAAACATGACATAGCTAATTCAAGCTATGCTGTAAAATATTGCAGTTTTACAACAAAGTCTCAAAAACTATAAAATAAATACGTTCTTCTGACTCTTTTTTTAGCACAGAGACTCAACTTATGTCTCACTATGTGACAACGTCGACATTCACCAATGCTTGTTCAAGAAATGTTGAACCTGTGAAACTATACAAATCCTTTTAATTTCTTTCCTGTCTGGGTTTTCAGAACCCGTATGAATTGGCTCGAATTGATTTGTCAGTAAAGTGCCCTGAGATGACATTGTTGTAAAGTGGTGCTATACAATTAAAGCTGAATTGAATTAAATTGATAGAGTTCAAAGGGTCACCCTGACTCGAGAACTGTCTGTTCCCACCATATTAGCCCAGGTTCTTGCAGAGACTGACACCTGCTGATCTTTGAAGTTTTGTGGGGAAATCTTGAAACAGTGAAATAGTAAAACAACACAGGAGTCGTCATGTATGATGTCCACAAGGAACAGAAGTTATCCAGAAGTCACAGGGTGCCTTGATACAGACACAAGATTTGCACCTGTAATGTAAAA